>JBBYHL010326025.1:0-23172 GCA_038381835.1 Adansonia madagascariensis
TGCTTATAGTGGCCAATCATAATAAGAATAAAGACTACTACAAGAATCCAAGTTTGTCTTATTTGATGGATGAACATCGATTGTATGGAAAATGGTGAAATGAAAAGCTTTTCTTGCCAAACCAAAGCATCAATATCGTGTATCCCAAAGAGGAGAACATGGTTGTGATGGCAATCACAAAAGGAATAGAGATTATGAGAATCCAAGTTTGTTTAATCTAACGAATGAACTTTGATTATAAGGAAAATGGTGGAAAAGAATGCTTTTCCTACCAATCCAAAACATCAACACCGTGTATCTCAAAAAGGAGAACATAGTTCTAGTGCCCAATTCCAAAAGGAATAGAGATTTTTATAAGAATTCAAGTTTGTCTAATTTGATGGATAAACTTTGATTATAAGGACAATGGTGGAAAGGAAAGCTTTTTTTGCCAAACCAAACCATTAATATCATGTATCCCAATGAGCAGAACATGATTGTAGTGTCCAATCACAAAAAAATGGTGATTATGGTGAGAATCCAAGTTTATCTTATTTTATGGATGAACTTTGATTATAAGGAAAATAGTTGAAAGGAAAGCTTTTCCTACCAAACCAAAGCATCAATATCATGTGTGCCAATTAGGAGAACATGATTGTAGTTCCCAATTACAAAAAAAAGGAGATTATTACGAGAATCAAAGTTTATCTCATTTCACATACGAACTTTGATTATAAGGAAAATGGTGAAATGAAAAGCTTTTCTTACCAAATAAAAGCATTAACATCGTGTATCCTAAAGAGGAGAACATGGTTGTAATGCCTAATCACAAAAAGAACGGTGATCATTACGAGAATCTTAGTTCATGTCATTTGATGGATGAACTTTGATTAAAATGAAAATGGTGGGAAAAAAAAGCTTTTCTTGCCAAACCAAGGCATTAACATCATGTTCCCAATAAGGAGAACATGCTTGTAGTGCCCAATCACAAAATGATTGGTGATTATTATAAGAATCCTAAGTTGTGTCATTTGACGAACGAACTTTGATTATAAGCAAAATGGTGGAAAAGAAAGCTTTTTCTGCCAAACCAAAACATCAAGATCATGAATCCCAATGAGGAGAGTATGGTTGTAGTGCCCAACTACAAAAAGAATTGAGATTATTACGAGAATCCAAGTTTATCTTATTTGACGGATGAGCTTTGATTATAAGGAAAATGGTGGAAATAAGAGCTTTTTTTGCCAAGCCAATGCATTAATATCAAGTGTGCCAATGTGGAGAATATGATCGTAGTACCTAATTACAAAAAAAAGGGACATTTTTACGGGAATGCAATTTTGTCTCATTTCATGGATGAACATTGGTTATAAGGAAAATGTTGAAAAAAATCTTTTCTTGCCATATCAAAGCATTAGCATCGTGTATCCCAATAAGGAGAACATGGTTGTAGTGCCCAATTACAAAAAAAATTGAGATTATTGCAAGAACCCAAGTTTGTTTCTTTTGATGGATGAACATTTATTATAAGGAAAATGGTGGAAAGGAAAACTTTTCTTGCTAAACTAAAAAATTAATATTGTGTATCCCAATGAGGAGAACATGATTGTAGTGCCCAATCACAAAAAAAATTGAAATTATTATGAGAATCCATGTTTTTCTCATTTCACGAATGAACTTTGATTAAAAAGAAAATGGTGGAAGGAAAAGCTTTTCTTGCTAAGCCAAAGCATTAACATCGTGTATCCCAATGAGGAGAACAAGGTTGTAGTGCCCAATCACAAAAAGAATGGAGATTATTACGAGAATCCAAGTTTCCTTTATCTGACAGGTGAACTTTGATTATAAGGAAAATGGTGGAAAAGGAAGCTTTTCCTACCAAACCAAAGCATCAATACCATGTATCCCAATGAGGAGAGCATGATTGTAGTGCCCAATCACAAAAAGAATGGTGATTATTACGAAAATCCTAATTTGTGTCATTTTACGGATGAACTTTGATTATTGAGAAAATTATGGTAAAAAAGTTTTCCCTATTAAAGTAAAACATCAATATCATGAATCCCAATGAGGAGAGCATGGTTGTAGTGCCTTATTACAAAAAGAATTAAGATTATTGTGGGAAATTAAGTTTATTTGATAGACGAACATTGATTATAAGGAAAATGGTGGAAAGGAAAGCTTTTCCTGCCAAACGAAAGCATCAAAACAATTTGTACCAAAGAGGAGAACGTGATTGTATTACCAATTACAAAAAAAAAGATATTATTTCGGGAAAACAAGTTTGTTTCATTTCACGGACGAACTTTGATTATAAGGAAAACGGTGAAAAGAAAAGCCTCTCTTGCCAAATCAAAGCATTAACATCATGTATCCCATTGAGAAGAACATGGTTGTAGTTCCCAATACCGAAAAGATTAGAGATTATTGCTAGAATCCAAGTTTGTCTCATTTGGCGGGTGAACTTTAATTGTAGGGAAAATGGTGGACAAAAAAGCTTTTTGATTGTAGTACCAATTACAAAAAAAAAAAGATATTATTTCGAGAAAACAAGTTTGTTTCATTTCATGGATGAACTTTGATTATAAGGAAAATTGTGAGAAGAAAAGCCTTTCTTGCCAAATCAAAGCATTAACATCATGTATCCCATTGAGAAGAACATGGTTGCAGTTCCCAGTACTGAAAAGAATGGAGATTATTGCTAGAATCCAAGTTTGTCTCATTTGGCAGATGAACTTTAATTGTAAGGAAAATGGTGGACAAAAAAGCTTTTTGATTGTAGTACCAATTACAAAAAAAAAGTTATTATTTTGAGAAAACAAGCTTGTTTCATTTCACGGATGAACTTTGATTATAAGGAAAATGGTGGAAACAAAAGCCTTTCTTGCTAAATCAAAGCATTAACATCATGTATCCCATTGAGAAGAACATGGTTGTAGTTCCTAATACCAAAAAGAACAGAGATTATTGCTAAAATCCAAGTTTGTCTCATTTGGTGGATGAACTTTAATTGTAAGGAAAATGGTGGCCAAAAAAGCTTTTCCTGCAAAACCAAAACATCAATATTGTGAATCCCAATGAGGAGAGCACGGTTGTAGTGCCCAGTTACAAAAAGAAATGAGATTGTTGTGAGAATCCAAGTTTCTTTTATTTGATGGATGAACATTGATTGTAAGGAAAGTGGTGGAAAGGAAAGCTTTACCTACCAAACCAAAGTATCAATACCATGCATGCCGATAAGGAGAACATGATTATAGTACCAATTAAAAAAAAAGAGATTATTACAAGAATATAAGTTTGTCTCATTTCACATCCAAACTTTGATTATAAGGAAAATGGTGAAAAGAAAAGCTTTTCTTGCCAAATCAAAACATTAAGATCGTGTATCCCAATAGGGAAAACATGGTTGTAGTGCCCAATTACAAAAGGAATTAAAATTGTTACGACAATCCAAGTTTGTCTCATTTGACAAACGAACATTTATTATAAGGAAAATGGTGGAAATGAAAGCTTTTCCTACCAAACCAAAGCATCAATATTGTGTATGCCAATGAGGAGAACATGATTGTACTGCCCAATCACAAAAAGAATAGAGATTATTGTGAGAATCCAATTTTGTCTCATTTCACAAATGAACTTTGATTATAAGAAAAATGGTGAAAAGAAAAGCTCTTCTTGGTAAACCAAAGCATTAACATCATGTATTCCGATGGGAAGAACATGGTTGTAGTGCCCAATCATAAAAAGAATGGAGATTATTATGAGAATCCAAGTTTGTCTCATTTAGCAGATAAACTTTCATTATATGAAAAATGGTGGAAAACAAAGTTTTTCTTGCCAAACCAAAACATCAATATAGTTTATCCTGATGAGGAAAACCTAGTTGTGGTGCCGAATTACAAAAAGAATGGAGATATTGCCCGAATCAAAGTTTGTCTCATTTGACAGACGAACTTTGATTATAAGCAAAATGGTGCAAATAACGCTTTTCCTCCTAAACCAAAGCTCAGTATTATGTATGCTAATGAAGGGAATGTGGTTGTAGTGCCCAATTACAAAAAGAATTAAGATTATTATGAGAATCCAAGTTTATCGAGCAAACTTTGATTATACGAAAAATAGTGGGAAGAAAACCCTTTCATGCCAAACCAAAGCATCAATATCATGTATGCCAATGAGGATAATGTGGTTGTAGTGCCTAATCCCAAAAAGAATGGAGATTATTACGAGAATCTAAGTTTGTCTCATTTGGCTGATAAAGTTTGATTATAAGGAAAATGGTGGACAAGAAAGCTTTTCCTGCCAAACCAAAGGATCAATATCATGTATGCCAATGAGGAGAACATGATTGCAATACCTAACTACAAAAAAAAAAGAGATTTTATAAGAATACAAGCATGTCTCATTTCATGGATGAGCTTTGATTATAAGGAAAATGGTGAAAAGAAAAGCTTTTCTTGCCAAACCAAAGCATTAACATCGTGTATCCCAATGAGGAGAATATGGTTGTAGTGCCCAATTATGAAAAGAATTGAGATTATTATGAGATTCCAAGTTTTTCTCATTTGACAGATGAACTTTCATTATAAGGAAAATGGTGGAAAGGAAAGCTTTTCTTGCCAAACTAATTCATCAATTTTTGTATCCCAATGAAGGGAACATGATTGTAGTGTCCAATCACATAAAGAATTGAGATTATTAGGAGAATCAAAGTTTGCTTCATTTCACGGATGAACTCTAATTATAATGGAAATGGTGGAAAGAAAAGCCTTTCCTGCTAAACCAAAGCATTAGCATCATTTGTCCCAATAAGGAGAACATGGTTGTAGTGTCCAATCACAAAAAGAATAGAGATTATTACGAGAATCTAAGTTTGTCTCATTTGGCTGATAAAGTTTGATTATAAGGAAAATGGTGGACAAGAAAGCTTTTCCTGCCAAACCAAAGGATCAATATCATGTATGCCAATGAGGAGAACATGATTGCAATACCTAACTACAAAAAAAAAAGAGATTTTATAAGAATACAAGCATGTCTCATTTCATGGATGAGCTTTGATTATAAGGAAAATGGTGAAAAGAAAAGCTTTTCTTGCCAAACCAAAGCATTAACATCGTGTATCCCAATAAGGAGAATATGGTTGTAGTGCCCAATTATGAAAAGAATTGAGATTATTATGAGATTCCAAGTTTTTCTCATTTGATAGATGAACTTTTGTTATAAGGAAAATGGTGGTAAGGAAAGGTTTTCTTGCCAAACTAATGCATCAATATTTTGTATCCCAATGAGGGGAACATGATTGTAGTGCCCAATGACATAAAGAATTAAAATTCTTAGGAGAATCAAAGTTTGCTTCATTTCACGGATGAACTCTGATTATAATGGAAATGGTGGAAAGAAAAGCTTTTCCTGCCAAACCAAAGCATTAGCATCATTTGTCCCAATAAGGAGAACATGTTTGTAGTGCCCAATTACAAAAAGAATTGAGATTATTACGAGAATCCAAGTTTGTCTCAATTGAGGAATGAACACCGATTATAAGGAAAATGGTAGAAAAAAAGGATTTCCTGCCAAACCAAAACATTAATATGGTGCATCCTAAAGAGGAGAACATGTTTTTACTGCCCAACTGCAAAAGGAATTGAGATTGTTACGAGAATCCTGGTTTATCTCATTCGAGGAACGAACATTGATTATAAGGATAATGGTGGTAAAGAAAGCTTTTCCTACCAAACCAAAGCATCAATATCGTGTATCCCAATAAGGAGAACATGATTATACTGTTCAATCACAAAAAGAATAAAGATTATTACAAGAATCCAAGTTTGTCTCACTTCACGGACAAATTTTGATTATAAGGAAAATGGCAGAAAGAAAAGCCTTTCTTGCAAAACCAAAGCATTAACATCATGTACCCCAATGAAGAGAACAAGGTTGCAGTGCCCAATCATAAAAAGAATCCAGATTATTACAAAAATCCAGGTTTGTCTCACTAGACAATTGAACTTTGATTATAAGAAAAATGGTGGAAAGAAAAGATTTACTGCTAAACCAAAACATCAATATCATATATCCCAAAGAAGAGAACATGGTTATAGTGCCCAATTACAAAAAAAAGTGAGATTATTATGAGAATCCAAGTTTGGCTTATTTGAGGAACGAGCATTGATTATAAGGAAAATGGTGGTAAGAAAAACTTTTCCTGCCAAGTAAAGCCATCACTATCATGTACCCCAATGAGGAGAACATGGTTGTAGTGCCCAATCACAAAAAGAATAGAGATTATTAACAGAATCCAAGTTTATGTCATTTGATAGACAAACTTTGATTATAAGGAAAATGGTGGAAAAGAAAGCTTTTGCTGCCAAACCAGAAATCAGTATCTTGTATCCCAATGAGGAGAACATGATTGTAGTGGCCAATTACAAAAACAATTAAGATGATTACGAGAATCCAAGTTTGTCTCATTTCATGGACGAGCTTTGATTTTGCCCAATCAAAAAAAGAATGGAGATGATTACGAGAATCCATGTTTATCTTATTTCATGGATAAACTTTTATTATAAGGAAAATGGCGGAAATAAAAGCTTTTCTTGCCAAACCAAATTATTAATATTGTGTATCAGAATAAGGAGAACATGATTGTGGTGCGCAATCACAAAAAGAATGGAGATTAATACGATAATCCAGGTTTGTCTCATTTAACAACCAAACTTTGATTATAAGGAAAATGGTGCAAAAGAATGCTTTTCCTGCCAAATTGAATCATTAATATCATGTATCCCAAAGAGGAGAACAAAGTTGTAGTGCCTAATTACAAAAAGAATTAAGATTATTACGAGAATCCAAGTTTGTCTCCTTTGACAGATGAACGTTAATTACAAGGAAAATTATGGAAAGGAAAGCTTTTCTTGCCAAAGCAAAGCATCAATATCGTGTATCTCAATGTGGAGAACATGATTGTGGTGCCCAATCACAAAAAGAATAGAGATTATTATGAGAATCCAAGTTTGTGTTATTTGACAAATGAACTTTGATTATAAGGAAAATGATGGAAAAGAAAGTTTTTCCTACCAAACCAAAACATTAATATCTTGTATCCCAAAGAGGAGAACATGGCTTTGTGCCCAATTACAAAAAGAATTGAGACTATTACAAAAATCCAAGTTTGTCTCATTTGACGAATGAACTTTGATTACAAGGAAAATGGCAGAAAGGAAAGCTTTTCCTGCTAAACCAAAGCATCAATATCATGTATACCAATGAGGAGAACATGATTGTAGTGCGCAACATAAAAGGAATAGAGAATATTACGAGAATACAAATTTATCTTATTTCACAGATGAACTTTGATTTTAAGGAAACTGTTGTAAAGAAAAGCTTTTCTTGCCAAATCAAAGCACTAACATTATGTATCCCAGTGAGGAGAACATGATTGTAGTGCCCAATGACAAAAAGAGTGGAGATTATTCTAAGAATCTGAGTTTGTCTCATTTGACAAACGAACTTTGAGTTTAAGGAAAATGGTGTAAAAGAAAGCTTTCACAACCAAACTAAAACATTAATATCATGTATCCCAATAAAGAGAACATGGTGCAATGTGGAGAATATGGTTGTGTGCCCAATGATAAAAAGAATAGAGATTATTACAAGAATCCAAGTCTATCTCATTTAACAAACAAACTTTTATTATAAGGAAAATGGCGCTTTGTGACCAAACCAAAACATCAATATCATGTATCCTAATAAAGAGAACATGGTGTAGTGCCCAATTACAAAAAAAATTGAGATTACTATAAGAATCCAAGTTTGTGTCATTTGATGGACGAACTTTGATTATAAGGAGAATGGTGGGAAAAAAAGCTTTTCCTGCCAAACCAGATCATCAATATCGTGAATCCCAACGAGGATAGCATGATTGCAGTGCCCTATCACAAAAAGAATGGAAATTGTTACAAGAATCCAAGTTTGTCCCATTTGATGGACAAACTTTGTTTATAAGGAAAATGGCGAAAAGAAAAGCTTTTCTTGCCAAACCAATGCATTAACATCGTGTCTCCCAATGAGAGGAGCATGATTGTAGTGCCCAATCAGAAAAGAAATAAAGATTATTACGAGAAGTTTATCCCATTTCACGGATGAACTTTGGTTATAGGGAAAAAAGTGAAAAAAAAAAGCTTTTCCTAGCAAACCAAAGCATTAACTTCGTGTATCCAAAACACATGAACATGGTTGTAGTGCCCAATTACAAAAAAGAATTAAGATTATTAAGAGAATCCCAGTTTGTCTCTTTTGATAGATGAACATTGATTATAAGGAAAATGGTGGAAAGGAAAGCTTTTCCTGCCAAACTAAACCTTTAATATCATGTATCCCTATAAGGAGAACGTGATTGTAGTGCCCAATCACAAAAAGAATGGAGATTATTATGAGAATCCAAGTTTATCTCATTTGATGGATGAACTTTGATTATAAAGAGAATGGTGGAAAAGAATGCTTTTCCTACTAAAACAAACCATCAATATCATGTTTCCTAATGAGGAGAATAGGATTGTAGTGCGAAATCATAAAAAGAATGGAGAGTTTTAAGAGAATCCAAGTTTCTTTCAATTCACAGATGAACTTTGATTACAAGGAAAATAGTGGGAAAAAAAGCTTTCCTTGCCAAACCAAAGCATTAACATTATGTAACCCAAATAGAAGAACATGATTGCAGTGCCTAAACATAGTAAGAGAGGTGATTATTATAAGAATCCAAGTTTGTCTAATTTGATAGTTGAACTTTGATTATAAGGGAAATGGTGGAAAGAAAAGTTTTTTCTGTCAATCCAAGCATCGATATCATGTATCCCAATGAGGAGAACATGGTTATAGTGCCCAATAACAAGAAGAATAGAGATTACTTCGAGAATCCAATTTATCTTATCTGAAGAATGAACTTTGATTATATAGAAAATGGTGGAAAGAAAAGCATTTCTTGCCAAACCAAAGCATCAATAACATGTATCCCAAAGAGGAGAACATGGTTGTAGTGCCCAATCACAAAAAGAATGGAGATTATTACAAGAATCCAAGCTTGTCTCATTGGACAAACGAACTTTGATTATAAGGAAAATGCTAGAAAAAAAATGCTTTTCCTGCCAAGCCAAAACATTAATATCATGTATCCTAAAAAGGAGAACATGGTTGCATTGTCCAATTCCAAAGAGAATTGAGGTTACTATGAGAATTCAAGTTTGTCTCATTTGATAGATGGACTTTGATTATAAAGAAAATAATGGAAAGGAAAGCTTTTCTTGCCAAGCCAAAGCATCAATGCCATGTATCCCAATGAGCAGAACATGATTGCAGTGCCCAATTACAAAAAGAATAGTGATTATTATAAGAATCCAAGTTTGTCTTATTTGACGGACAAACTTTGATTATAAGGAAAATAATGGAAGGGAAAGCCTTTTCTACCGAACCAAAGCATCAATAACATGTATGTCAATAAGGAAAACATGGTTGTAGACCCAATTACAAAAAAAAAGATTAAAATGAAAATATGAGTTTGTTTCATTTCACGAATGAACTTTGACTAAAAGGAAAATGGTGAAAAGATAAGCTTTTCTTGCCAAATCAAAGCATTAACATTATGTATCCTAATGAGGAGAACATGGTTGTAGTGCCCAGTTACAAAAAGAATTGAGATTATTGTGAGAATCCAAGTTTATCTTATTTGACAAACAAACATTAATTATAGGAAAAATGGTAGAAAGGAAAGCTTTACCTGCCAAACCAAAGTGTCAATATCATGTACGCCAATGAGGAGAACATGATTGTAGTGCCCAATCATAAAAAGAATGGATATTATTATGAGAATCCATGTTTGTTTTTTTTACAGACGAACTTTGATTATACGAAAAATGTTGGAAAGAAAAGCTTTTCTTGCCAAACCAAAGCATTAACATCGCATGTCCCAGCGAGGAGAACACAGTTACAGTGCCTAATCACAAAAAGAATAGAGATTATTACGAGAATCCAAGTTTGTCTCATTTGGCAGACAAACTTTCATTTTAAGGAAATTGATGGAAAAGAAAGCTTTTCCTGCCAAACTAAACCATCAATATAGTTCATCCCAATGAGGAGAACATGGTTACAGTGCCCAACTACAAAAAGAATGGAGATTATTGCTAGAATTCAAGTTTGTCTAATTTGACGGATGAACTTTGATTATAATGAAAATGGTGGAAAGGAAAGCTTTTCCTACCAAACCAAAGCTCAATATCATGTATGCCAATGAGAAAAACATGCCCTATTACAAAAAGAATTGAGATTTTTACAATAATCCAAGTTCGTCTCATTTGACAGATGAACTTTGATTATAAGGAAAATGGTGGATAGAAAAGCTTTTCCTGCCAAACCAAAGCATTAATATCATGTATGCCAATGAGGATAACATGGTTGTAGTGCCCAATCACAAAAAGAATGGAGATTATTATGATAATCTGTGTTTGTCTCATTTGGCAGACCAAGTTTGATTATAAGGAAAATGGTGGAAAAGAAAGTTTTTCAGCCAAATGAAACCATCAATATCATGTATACCAATGACGAGAACATGATTACAGTACCCAATTACTACAAAAAAATGATTATTATAAGAATACAAGTTTGTCTTATTCTATAAATGAACTTTAATTATAAGGAGAATAGTAAAAATAAAAGCTTTTCATGCCAAACCAAAGCATTAACATCGTGTATCCCAATGAGGAGAACATGGCTGTAGTGCCTAATTATGAAAACAATTAAGATTATTACGAGAATCCAAGCTTATCTCATTTGACGAATGAACATTGATTATATGGAGAATGGTGGAACAAAAGGCTTTTCTTGCCAAACCAACGCATTGCATCGTGTGTCCCAATAAGGAAAACATGGTTGTAGTGCCCAATCACAAAAAGAATAGAGATTATTACGAGAATCCAAGTTTGTGTTATTTGATGGACAAACTTTAATTGTAAAGAAAATGGTGGACAAAAAAGCTTTTCTTGCCAAACTAAAACATTAATATCGTGAATCCTAAAGAGGAGAACATGATTGTAGTGCCCAATCACAAAAAAGATTGGAGATTATTAGGAGAATCAAAGTTTGTTTCATTTCATGGATGAACTTTGATTATAATGGAAATGATGGAAATAAAAGCTTTTCTTGCTAGACCAAAGCATTAACATCGGGCGTCACAATAAGGAGAACATGGTTGTAGTGCCCAGTCACAAAAAGAATGGTGATTGTTATAAGAACCCAAGTTTGCATCATTTGATAGATGAACTTTGATTATAAGCAAAATGGTGGAAAAAAAATTTTTTCATGCTAAACTAAAACATCAATATCATGAATTCCAATGAGGAGAGCATGGTTGTAGTGCCCAATTACAAAGAGAATTGAGATTATTATAAGAATCCACATTTATCTTATTTGATGGGCAAACTTTGATTATAAGGAAAATAGTGGAAATGAAAGCCTTTCCTGCCAAACCACAGCATCAATATCATGTATGCCAATAAGGAAAACATGATTGTGGTACCTAATTACAAATAAAAAAGGAGATTATTACGAGAACACAAATTTGTCTCATTTCACTGACGAACTTTGATTTTAAGGAAAATGGTGAAAATAAAAGCTTTTCTTGCCAAATCAAAGTATTAACATCGCGTATCCCAATGAAGAGAACATGGTTGTAGTGCCTAATTACAAAAAAAATTAAGATTATTATGAGTATCCAGGTTTGTCTCATTTCACAGAGGAACATTAATTATAAGGAAAATGGTGGAAAGGAAAGCTTTTCTTACCAAACCAAAATGTCAATATCGTGTATCTCAATGAGGTTGTAGTGCCCAATTAAAAAAGAATTGAGATTATTATGAGAATCTAAGTTTGTCTTATTTAATTGACGAACTTTAATTATAAGGAAAATGGTGGAAAGGAAAACTTCTCCTGCAAAACCAAAGCATCAATATCATTTATGCCAATAAGGAAAACATGATTGTATTGCCCAATTACACAATGAATGGAGATTATTATGAAAATCTATGTTTATCTTTTTGATGGAAGAACTTTGATTATAAGGAAAATGGTGGCAAGGAAAACCTTTCCTACCATCAATATCATGTTTCCCAATGAGGAGAACAGGATTGTAATGCCAAATCATAAAAAGAATGGAGATGTTTAAAAGAATCCAAGTTTTTTTCATTTCACGGATAAAGTTTGATTATAGGGAAAGTGGTTGGAAGAAAAGCTTTCCTTACCAAACTAAAGGATTAACATTACGTATCCTAAATAGGAGAACATGATTGCAGTGCCTAGTCACAATAAGAGCGAAGATTATTACAAGAATCCAAATTTGTCTCATTTGATAGATGAACTTTGATTATAAGGGAAATGGTAAAAAAAAAAAGCTTTTCCACCCAAACCAAAACATCAATATCATGAATCCCAAAGAGGATAACATGGTTATAGTGCCCAATCACAACAAGAATAAAGGCTACTACAAGAATCCAAGTTTGTCTTATTTGATGGATGAACTTTGATTGTATGGAAAATGGCGAAATGAAAAGCTTTTCTTACCAAACCAAAGCATTAATATCGTGTATCCCAAAGAGGAGAACATGGTTGTAATAGCAATCATAAAAGGAATGGAGATTATGAGAATCCAAGTTTGTTTAATCTAACGAATGAACTTTGATTATAAGGAAAATGGTGGAAAAGATTGCTTTTCCTGCCAAACCAAAACATCAACATCGTGTATCCCAAAAAGGAGAACATAGTTGTAGTGCCCAATTCCAAAAGGAATAGAGATTTTTATAAGAATTCAAGTTTGTCTTATTTGACAGATAAACTTTGATTATAAGGACAATGGTAGAAAGGAAAGCTTTTCTTGCCAAACCAAAGCATTAATATCATGTATCCCAATGAGCAGAACATGATTGTAGTGACCAATCACAAAAAAAGGTGATTATGATAAGAATCTAAGTTTAACTTATTTTATGGATGAACTTTGATTATAAGGAAAATAGTTGAAAGGAAAGCTTTTCCTACCAAACCAAAGCATCAATATCATGTGTGCCAATGAGGAGAACATGATTGTAGTTCCCAATTACAAAAAAAAAAGAAGATTATTATGAGAATCAAAGTTTGTCTCATTTCACGTATGAACTTTGATTATAAGGAAAATGGTGAAATAAAAAGCTTTTCTTACCAAATAAAAGCATTAACATCATGTATCCCAAAGAGGAGAACGTGGTTGTAGTGCCTAATCACAAAAAGAATGGTGATTATTACGAGAATCCTAGTTCATGTCATTTGACGGATGAACTTTGATTAAAATGAAAATGGTGGGAAAAAAAACTTTTCTTGCCAAACCAAGGCATTAACATCATGTTCCTAATAAGGAGAACATGGTTGTAGTGCCCAATCACAAAATGATTGGTGATATTATAAGAATCCTAGTTTGTGTCATTTAACGGATGAACTTTGATTATAAGGAAAATGGTGGGAAAGAAAGCTTTTCCTGCCAAACCAAAACATCAAGATCGTGAATACCAATGAGGAGAGTATGGTTATAGTGCCCAACTACAAAAAGAATTGAGATTATTATGTGAATCTAAGTTTGTCTTATTTGACGGATGAGCTTTGATTACAAGGAAAATGGTGGAAAGGAGAGCTTTTTCTGCCAAGCCAATGCATCAATATCAAGTATGCCAATGTGGAGAGTATGATCATAGTACCCAATTACAAAAAAAAAAAAGGACATTTTTACGAGAATGCAATTGTCTCATTTCATGGGTGAACATTGGTTATAAGGAAAACAGTGAAAAAAATATTTTCTTACCAAATTAAAGCATTAGCATCGTGTATCCCAATAAGGAGAGCATGGTTGTAGTGCCCAATTACAAAAAGAATTGAGATTACTGAGAGAACCCAAGTTTGTTTCTTTTGATGGATGAACATTGATTATAAGGAAAATGGTGGAAAGGAAAGCTTTCCTTGCTAAACTAAAACATCAATATTGTGTATCCCAATGAGGAGAACATGATTGCAGTGCCTAATCACAAAAAGAATTGAAATTATTATGAGAATCCAAGTTTGTCTCATTTCACGGATGAACTTTAATTAAAAGGAAAATGCTGGAAGGAAAAGCTTTTCTTGCCAACCCAAAGCATTAACATCGTGTATCCCAATCAGGAGAACAAGGTTGTAGTGCCCAATCACAAAAAGAATGGAGATTATTACGAGAATCCAAGTTTCCCTTATCTGACAGGCAAACTTTAATTATAAGGAAAATAGTGGAAAATAAAGCTTTTCCTACTAAACCAAGGCATCAATATCGTGTATCCCAATGAGGAAAGCATGATTGTAGTGCTCAATCACAAAAAGAATGGTGATTATTATGAAAATCCTAATTTGTGTCATTTTACGGATGAACTTTGATTATCGAGAAAATTATGGTAAAAAAAATTTTTCCTGCTAAACCTAAACATCAATATCATGAATCCCAATGAGGAGAGCATGGTTGTAGTGCCCTATTACAAAAAGAATTGAGATTATTATGGGAATCTAAGTTTATCTTATTTGACAGATGAACATTGATTATAAGGAAAATGGTGAAAAGGAAAGCTTTTCTTGCCAAATCAAAACATTAAGATCGTGTATCGCAATAGGGAGAACATGGTTGTAGTGCCCAATTACAAAAAGAATTGAGACTGTTGCGATTATCCAAGTTTGTTTCATTTGACAAACGAATATTGAGTATAAGGAAAATGGTAGAAAGGAAAGGCTTTCCTACCAAACCAAAGCATCAATATCGTGTATGCCAATGAGGAGAACATGATTGTAGTGGCCAATCACAAAAAGAATAGAGATTATTACGAGAATCCAATTTTGTCTCATTTCACGGACGAACTTTGATTATAAGAAAAATGGTGGAAAGAAAAGCTCTTCTTGGTAAACCAAAGCATCAACATCGTGTATTCCGATGGGAAGAACATGGTTGTAGTGCCCAATCACAAAAACAATGAAGATTATTATGAGAATCCAAGTTTGTCTCATTTAGCAGACGAATTCTTTTTGTAGTTAGGTACTACAACCATGTTCTCCTTATTGGGATACACAAAGTTAATGCTTTGATTTTGCAAGAAAAGCTTTTCCTTTCACCATTTTCCTTATAATAAATGTTCATCTATGAAATGAGACAAACTTGTATTCTCATAATAATCTCTTTCTTTTAGTAATTGTGTAATACGATCATGTTTTCCTTATTAGTGTACATGATATTGACGATTTGGTTTGGTAGGAAAAGCTTTCCTTTCCACCATTTTCCTTATAAACAAAGTTCATCCGTTAAATAAGACAAACTTGGATTCTCATAATAATCTCATTTTTTTTATAATAAGGCACTACAACTATGCTTTCATCATTGGGCTTCATAGTATTGATGTTTTGGATTGGCAGGAAAAGCTTTCTTTTCCACCATTTTCCTTATAATCAAAGTTTGTCCGTTAAATGACACAAAATTGGATTCTTGTAATAATCACCATTCGTTTTGTGATTGGGCACTACAACCATGCTCTCCTTATTGGGTCTCACGACATTAATGCTTTGATTTGGCAAGAAAAGCTTTTCTTTTCACCATTTTCCTTATAATCATTGTTCACTTTTGAAATAAGACAAACTTGTATTCTTGTAATAATCTCCTTTTTTTGTCATTGGGTAATACGATCATGTTCTCCTTATTAGCATACATGATATGGATGGTTTGGTTTGGCAGGAAAAGCTTTCCTTCCCATCATTTCCCTTATAATCAAAGTTCATCCATTAAATGAGACAAACTTAAATTCTCATAATAATCTCAATTCTTTTTGTAATTAGGCACTGTAACCATGCTCTCCTTATTGGGATTCATAGTATTAATGTTTTGGATTGGCAGGAAAAGCTTTCTTTTCCACCATTTTCCTTATAATCAAAGTTTGTCCATCAAATGATGCTAACTTGGAAACTCATAATAATACCATTCTTTTTGTGATTGGGCACTACAGCCACGTTCTCCTTATTGTAACTCATGATGTTAATGTTTTGATTTGGGTAGAAAAGCCTTTCTTTTCCACCATTTTCCTTATAATTAAAGTTCATTCCTCAAATAACACAAACTTGGATTCTTTTTGTGATTGGGCACTAAATCATGTTCTCTTCTTTGGGATTCACGATATTGTTTTGGTTTGGCAGGAAAAGCTTTCTTGTCCACTATTTTCCTTACAGTTAAAGTTCATCCGTCAAATGATACAAACTTGGATTCTCCTAATAATCTCTATTCTTTTTGTGATTGGGCACTACAACCATTTCTCCCTACTGGGACACACGATATGAATGGTTTGGTTTGGCAAGAAAAGCTTTTCTTTCCACCATTTTCCTTATAATCAAAGTTTATCCGTGAAATGAGACAAACTTAAATTCTCGTAATAATCTCCATTCCTTTTGTGATTGGGCACTACAATCATGTTCTTCTCATTGGAATACAGATATTGACGCTTTGGTATGGTAGGAAAAGCTTTCTTGACCATCATTTTCCTTATAATCAAAGTTCGTCTGTCAAATGACACAAACTTGGATTCTTGTAATAATCTCTATTCTTTTTGTGATTGGGCACTACAACCATATTCTCCTCACTAGGACACACGATATTTGTGCCTTGGTTAGGAAAGAAAAGCTTTTCTTTTCACCATTTTTCTTAAAATCAAATTTCATCCATGAAATGAGACAAACTTGGATTCTCATGATAATCTTTATTCTTTTTTTGATTGGGCGCTACAATCATGTTCTCCTCATTGGGATATGCGATATTGATGCTTTGGTTTGGCAGGAAAAGCTTTCTTTTCCATCATTTTCCTTATAATCAATGTTCGTCTATCAAATGAGACAAACTCGAATACTCGTAACAATCTCAATTCTTTTCCTAATTGGGCACTACAGCCATGTTCTCTTCATTGGGATGCACGATGTTAACGCTTTCATTTGGCAAGAAAAGCTTTTCTTTTCACCAATTTCCTCAAAATCAAAGTTCATCCATGAAATGAGATAAACTTTTATTCTTATAATAATCTCTTTTTTGTTGCAATTGGGTACTGCAATCATGTTCTTTCCTTATCAGCATACATGATATTGATGCCTTAGTTTGGTAGGAACATCATTCTTTTCCACCATTTTCCTTATACTTAAACTTCATCTGCCAAATGATACAAACTTAGGTTCTCGTAATAATCTCCATTCTTTTCATGATTAGGCACTACAACAACATTCTCCTCTTTGGCATACACAATATTGATATTTGGTTTAGCAAGAAAAGTTTTCCTTTCCACCATTTTTATTATAATCGAAGTTCTTTCGTCAAATAAGACAATATGGATTCTAGCAATAATCTTCATTTCTTTTGTTATTGGGCACTACAGCCATGTTCTCATTATTGGGATACACGATGTTAATGCTTTGGTTTGGCAAGAAAAGCTTTTCTTTCCACTATTTTCTTTATAATCAAAGTTCATCCGTTAAATGAAAAAACTTGGATTCTGGAAATAATCTCCATTCTTTTTGTAATTAAGCACTACAACCATGTTCTCCTCATTGGGATAAACTATATTTATGTTTTGGTTTGGTAGGAAAAACTTTCTTTTCCACCATTTTCCTTATGACAAAAGTTCACCTGCCAAATAAGGCAGACTTGGATTGTCGTAATAATCTCCTTTCTTCTTATGATTAGGCACTACAATCATATCCTTCTTATTGGCAAACATGATATCGATGCTTTGGTCTGGTAGGAAAAGCTTATCTTTCCACCAATTTCCTTACAATTAATGTTCATCTATCAAATGAGACAAAATTGGATTCTTGCATTAACCTCAATTCTTTTTGTAATTAGGCACTACAACCATGTTCTCCTCATTGGGATACATGATGTTAATGCTTTGATTTGGCAAGAAAAGTTTTTTTTTCACCATTTTCCTTATAATCAAAGTTCGTCCGTGAATTGAGACAAACTTGTATTCTCGTAATAATCTCTTTTTTTTTTTTATAATTGGGTACTACAATCATGTTCTCCTTATTGGCATACATAATATTTATGCTTTGGTTTGGCGGGAAAAGCTTTCCTTTTCACCATTTTCCTTATAATCAAAGTTTGTCCGTCAAATAAGACAAACTTGGATTCTCATAATAATCTTATTTTTTTTGTAATTGGGCACTACAACCAAGCGCTTCTCTTTGGGATTCATGTTATTGATGTTTTGGTTTAGTGGGAAAAGCTTTCTTTTCCACCATTTTCCTCATAACCAAAGTTCATCCATCAAATGAAACAAACCTAGATTCTTGCAATAATCACCATTATTTTTGTGATTGGGCACTGCAACCATGTTCTCCTTATTGGGACAAATGATGCTAATGCTTTGGTTTGGCAAGAAAAGCTTTTCTTTTCACCATTTTCATTATAATCAATGTTCATATGTGAAATGAAGCAAGCTTTAATTCTCTTAAAAATCTTAATTCTTTCTGTGATTGGGTACTTCAATCATGTTCCCCTCATTAGGATACACAATATTGATGCATTAGTTTGGCAAGAAAAGCTTTCCTTTCTACCATTTTTCTTATAATCAAGGTTCGTCTATCAAATAAGACAAACTTGGAGTCTCATAATAATCTTAATTCTTTTCATAATTGGACGCTACAACCATGTTCCCCTCATTGAGATACCCGATGTTAATGCTTTGGTTTGGCAAGAAAAGCTTTTCTTTTCACAATTTTCCTTATAATCAAAGTTTGTCCATGAAATGAGGCACACTAGTATTTTCATAAAAATCTCTTTTTTTTTTTGTAGTTAGGTACTGCAATCATGTTCTCCTCATTGGCATACATGATATTGATGCTTTGGTCTGACAGGAAAAGCTTTTTTTTTCACCATTTTCCTTATAATCAAACTTCATCTGCCAAATGAGACAAACTTAGATTCTCATAATAATCTCCATTCTTTTTGGGATTAGGCACTATAACCATGTTCTCCTCATTAGCGTACATATATTGATGTTTTGGTTTGGCAAGAAAGGCTTTCTTTCCCACTATTTTCCTTATAATCAAAGTTCGCTCATCAAATGAGATAAACTTTGATTCTCAAAATAATCTTAATTTTTTTTTGTAATTGGGCACTGCAACCATGTTCCCCTCATTAGCATACATGATATTGAGCTTTGGTTTGGCAGGAAGAGCATTCCTTTGCACCATTTTGCCTATAATCAAAGTTCATCTATCAAATGAGACAAACCTGGATTCAGGCAATAATCTCCATTCTTTTTGTAGTTGGGCACTACAACCATGTTCTCCTCATTTGGATAAACTATATTGATGTTTTGGTTTGGCAAGAAAAGCTTTCTTTTCCATCATTTTTTGCATAACAAAAGTTCGTCTACCAAATAAGACAAACTTAGATTTCTGTAATAATCTCTATTCTTTTGTGATTGGGCACTACAACCATGTTCTTCCCATTGGAATACATGATGTTAATGCTTTGGTTTACCAAGAAAAGCCTTTCTTTCCAATATTTTTCTTATAATCAAAGTTTATCCGCGAAATGAGACAAACTTGGATTCTAGCAATAATCTCCATTCTTTTCGGTATAGGGAACTACAACCATGTTCTTGTCAATGGGATACGCGATGTTAATGCTTTGATTTGGCAAGAAAAGCTTTTCTTTTCACCATTTTCCTTATAATCAAAGCTCATCCGTCAAATGAGACAAACTTGTTTTCTCGAAATAATCTTTTTTTTTTGTAATTGGTACTACAATCACCTTCTCCTCTTTGGCACACATGGTTTCGATGGTTTGGTTTCACAGGAAAAGCTTTCCTTTCCACCAATTTCCTTATAATTAATGTTCGTCTATCAAAAAGATAAACTTAGATTCTTGTAATAATCTTAACTCTTTTTATAGTAAGGCACTACAACCATGCTCTCCTATGTTTTAGTTTAGTAGGAAAAACTTTTTTTTCCATAATTTTCTCGATAATCAAAGTTCATTCGTCAAATGACACAAATTAGGATTTTCCTAATAATCATCATTCCTTTTATGATTAGGCACTACAATCATGTTCCCCTCATTGGGATACACGATATTAATGCTTTGGTTTGGTTGGAAAAGCTTCATTTTCCAACATTTCCTTATAATCAAAGTTCGCTTGTTAGATAAGACAAACTTGGATTCCCGTAATAATCTCTACTCCTTTTGTGATTGGGCACTACAACCTTATTATGCTCATTGGGATACATGATGTTAATGCTTTGGTTTGGCAAGAAAAGCTTTTCCTTCCACTATTTTCCTTATAATCATAGTTTGTCCATGAAATGAGATAAACTTAGATTCTCGTAACTGGGCACTACAACCATGCACTCCTCATTGGGATTCATGATATTGATGTTTTGGTTTAGTGGGAAAAGCTTTCTTTTCCACCATTTTCCTTATAATCAAAGTTCGTCCATTAAATGACACAAACTTAGATTCTCACAATAATCACCATTCTTTTTGTGATTGGGTACTACAACCATGTTCTCCTTATTGGGACAAATGATGCCAATGCTTTGGTTTGGCAAGAAGAGCTTTTCTTTCCACCATTTCCATTATAATCAGAGTTCATTCGTGAAATGAAGCAGACTTTGATTCTCCTAATAATCTTAATTCTTTATGTGATTGGGCACTACAATCATGTTCCCCTCATTGGAATACATAATATTAATGCATTAGTTTAGCAAGAAAAGTTTTCCTTCCCACCATTTTCCTTATAACGAAAGTTTATCTGTCAAATGAGAAAAACTTGGAATCTCATAATAAACTTAATTCTTTTCATAATTGGGCACTACAACCATATTCTCCTCATTGGGATACACGATTTTAATGCTTTGGTTTGGCAAAAACAGCTTTTCTTTTCACCATTTTTCTTATAATCAAAGCTCATCCATGAAATAAGACATGCTTGTATTCTCATAAAAATCTCCTTTTTTTGTAGTTAGGTGCTGTAATCATGTTCTCCTGATTGGCGTACATGATATTGATGCTTTGGTTTGGCAGGAAAAGCTTTCTTGGCCACCATTTTCCTTATAATCAAACTTCATCTGCTAAATGAGACAAACTTAGATTCTCATAATAATCTCCATTCTTTTTGGGATTAGGCACTACAACCACATTATCCTCATTGGCGTACATGATATTGATGCTTTGGTTTCACAAGAAAGGGTTTCCTTCCCACTATTTTCCTCATAATCAAAGTTCGCTCGTCAAATGAGACAAACTTGGATTCTCATAATAATCTTAATTTTTTTTGTAATTGGGCACTACAACCATGTTCCCTTCATTGGCATACATGATATTGAGTTTTGGTTTGGCAGGAAGAGTGTTATTTGCACCATTTTGCTTATAATCAAATTTCGTCTATCAAATAAGACAAACTTGGATTCGGGCAATATCTCCATTCTTTTTGCAATTGGGCACCACAACTAGGTTCTCCTCATTAGGATAAACTATACTGATGTTTTGGTTGGCAGGTAAAACTTTGTTTTCCACCATTTTTCGTATAATGGAAGTTCAGATTATTGCGAGAATCCAAGTTTGTCTATTATGATGGATGAACAGTGATTATAAGGAAAATGGTGGAAAGGAAACCTTTTCTTGCCAAACTAAAGCATCAACATTGTGTATCCCAATAAGAAGAACATGATTGCAGTGCCCAATCAGAAAAAGAATGGAGATTATTACGAGAATTCAAGTTTACCTTATTTCATGGATAAACTTCGATTATAAGGAAAATGGTGGAAAGAAAGGCTTTTCTTACTAGAACAAAGCATTAACATCGTGTGTCCTAACAAGGAGAACATGGTTGTGGTGCCCAACCACAAAAAGAATAAAAATTATTATGAGAATTAAAGTTTGTCTTATTTGGTAGAGGAACTTTGATTGTAAGGAAAATGGTGGAAAAGAAAGCTTTTCCTGCCAAACCAACACATCAATATCGTTTATCCCAAAGAGGAGAACATGGTTGTTGTGCCCAATTACAAAAGGAATTGAGATTATTACGAGAATCCAAGTTTGTCTCACTTGACGAATGAACACTGGTTATAAGTAAAATGATGGTAAGAAAAGCTTTTCCTACCAAACCAAAGCATCAATATCATGTATCCCAATGAGGAAAACATGATTGTAGTGCAAATCATGAAAAAAATAGAGATTATTACGAGAATTTGATTCCATCTCTTTTAACAGATTAACTTTGATTATAAGAAAAATGATGGAAACAAAAGCTTTTCTTGCCAAACCAAAGTGTTGACATCATATGTCCCAATGAGGAAAACATGGTTGTAGTGCCCAATCACAAAAAGAATAGAGATTTTTATGGGAATTGAAGTCTGTGTCATTCGCTGAACAAACTTTCATTATAAAGAAAATGGTGGAAAGGAAAACTTTCCCTGCCAACTAAACATTAATAACGTGAATCCCAATGAGGAAAGCGCGCTTGTAGTGCCCAATTAATAAAAGAATTGAAACTATTATGAGAATCCAAGTTTGTCTCATTTGATGGATAAACTTTGACTATAAGGAAAATGGTGGACAGCAAGGCTTTTCCTGCCAAACTAAAGCAACAATATCATGTACGCCAATGGGGAGAACATGATTGTAGTACCCAATCACAAAAGGAATAGAGATTATTACAAGAATACAAGTTTGTCTCATTTCACAGACGAACTTTGATTATATGGAAAATGGTTTAACGGGAAGCTTTTCCTGCCAAACCAAAGCATCAATATCATGTATCCCAACGAAGAGAACTTGAATGTAGCACCCAATCACCAAAAGAATAAAGATTATTACGAGAATCCAAGTTTGTGTCATTTCATGGATGAACTTTGATTTTAAGGAAAATAGTGGAAAGGAAAGCTTTTCTTTCCAAACCCAAGCATGAATATCATGTATGCTAATGTGGAAACCATGGTTATAGTGCCCAATTACAAAGAGATTTGACATTATTACGAGAATTCAAGTTTGTCTCTTTTGATAGATGAACATTGATTTTATGGAAAATGGCAGAACAAAAAGCTTTTCTTGCCAAACCAAAGCATTAATATCGTGTATCCCAA
>JBBYHL010326243.1:0-14840 GCA_038381835.1 Adansonia madagascariensis
TTAAAGTTAAATTTTGCTAATAGTATTATTATTTATTAGTATTACAGAAAACATCAATATCAATTATTTATTGCAATTATATGATATTTTTGAATATTTGAATCATCATTATTATATTAAAATTAAAATTTTAAATTTTAAATATGAAAAAGTATAATAGTATATTGTATAATAATTACAGTTTATAATTAATATTTTTCAAGTTAAATCCAATTTAATATATGTCTAATTAAATCCAATTTAAAATTAAGTTAATATGTTTCAAGTTAAATTCAATTTAAAAATTAACAATTAATTTTTTATTTAATAATACACTATTGATATAATTGTATAATAATTGTGAATATACTTTCATAAATTAAATATTTTATTTTAAATAAAATCATATAATTATAATTTATAGTTTTTTTTTGGTTTTTTGGATATAATTATATAATAATTATGAATATATTTTCATAAATTAAATATTTTATTTTAAATAAAATTATATAATTATAATTTATAATTTTTTTAATTTTTTTTTTATTTTGAATCGATTCAATCAGAATGAAATGGGATTCACATTAACTTTCAAATTTTTTAAAACACATACTTTTCAAACTTAAATTTTTTTATTTAAACTTTTAACTTTTTTTTAATAAATTCGAATCAAATTCATCCGATCTCGGGTTCAAACTTCTTTGCCAACTCTAGCAAAAAGTACTATCACAGAACAGTATCTTAAAGCATGGTGCTATCAACAAATGTCCTCCAAACTAGAGGTTAAATTAGGAATTTGGATTATTGATTTTGCGTACATGCTTAAATGCTTTCACGTCATTGAGGAAAAACCAAAAACGAGAGTGAGAAAAGAAGCGGCAAGGAAAGGAAAAAAAAAAAAAGTTTACAGAGACGAGGAAGTGTTTGGCTATCTTTGATGTTTGCATTCGCTGCATTGGCGGAAAGGTGTTTGAAGGTCTGCTATTGTTTAGTTTTTTTTTTTTTTCTCTTCTTCGATGGCACGTTCCTTCAATGTAACCTTCCCTTCATGATCCCTTCATTTCCAATAAAAACGAAATAACTTTTTGAAAAGAATAAAGAAAGGGACATTGCTGATAACGAATTCTCTGCAATTATAGAGGAGAAGGAAGAGATACATTTGGTACGGTTAGAGAAAGGAGATAAGAGAGGAAAGCAAGGAGGAGTGTGAAAGCCGTGTTTCTTGGTTGATTTAGACTCAGAGATTTGGAGGGAAATTTTTTTGATGATGATTCGTTTCGCATTGATGCATTGAAGGATCTAGGGTTTATTGGCTTTGCCTCGGATCTGAATCTAATCAGAAACAATGGTCTGCATTTGTTTCCCCAGTGATTTTATTTATTTTCAAGTTTATTTCTATTTTCCTATATTTGCTTTGTAGTTAAATTTATCGTTAACTGTTCTGTTGATTTTGGATTCAGTTTCGTGATTTAAGAGGTAGCTCATTTAGCTCCAATGAACTAATCAAATCTAAAAATTATTTTTAATTTTTTTTCTGAACGTTGTTTGTTTCCTCCGTTTTGTTGTTGGATTGATTTAGAAATGTGCATTATTTAAATGTGAATTATTGGGTTTTGTGCTATTTATTTATTTTTTTTAAAAATCCATTGTAATTCTCTTTTTTATGAGAAAATTTAATTTTGTTTAACTAATTCCAGTTTCTAGAGCTGCATTTCTCTTTTTTCTTGGTCGGCAGGATTCCAAATGGATAGTAACCTGGAAATTGTTATTTGAAATAAATTGATAAATAGCTCTTTCATAATTTGCTTAATGCAATTTAATCAATAATTTTCCAACAGCAGAATTAGCATGTTCGGAGAGAGTTGGATGTTCACAGCCTTAAAATTGTTCTTTTAAGAGATCATGTTTATCGACTTGAGTATGTGATTTCCAAGTCAAAAATTCAATAATTTTTTTACTTTTTAATAGACGGATGTTGCAAACTTGTTTTAGAGAATTGTAGGGTGAAATCAAGAAAAACCGAAGTAATAGTTTCTCCAATGTGGCATCGGATGGTGGTCACAGAGTGCACTGAATTACCCTTTAGCTATCCCTACATATCTAATTGCACAAATACAACTTAGTTTTACGTTTCATTGTTTGAAATGAATCTCTATTCTGTCACATAGATACGCTGATGATTTGACATGGTCTCATAGGTTGCTCCATCCAATATTATTGTTGGATCTCTTGTTTGGGTGGAGGACCCAGAAGTCGCTTGGATAGATGGGGAAGTTAAAGAAGTTAATGGGGAAGAGATTACAATAAACTGTGCATCAGGAAAGACAGTGAGTGCTTATTTTGCTTTTTTATTTTTTATTTATATATATTTTTTAAATTTGTGTTATTCAAGAACCAAAACATAATTTTTTTGTTACTTTTTTTTTAATCAAAATATGTTAAAATTTTACTCAACAACAGTTTGGTTGCAAACCAAATGATTTATTTTTTCATCAATGACTTTTGCATTGTTTCTTGCAGTCATAAAACACATATATGTGTATTAAACTGGAATTTGAAGAATTGGTGCATGTGACATCATCACCATCCTAGTTAATGAACTTGGAATTATTTAAGTTAAATTACTGAATTTCCTTGATGAGATGATATTCTTTTAATTATGTTTTGTGAATATCTAGAGATTATGGCAAAACTATATGTTATCCTAGACAACAAATACAGCTATAGCAGGCATGCAAGGAAGTGGTATTGGTCTTTTAGTACTTGCTTGCTGATGGTTTGGAGGGTCATAGAAGATGTTTCCGGAGAAGTTGGTGGAATCTGAGGTTAAGCTGGGAATCTTTTTGAACTTGTTGACAGGATATTTTTAAGCTCAAACGAGATATGAATCATCTAGAGAAATTGGAAATGAAAACCTCTAACTTCTGAATTAGGACTAGATTACTGCTCAAGGTTATTCTGGGACCATTTAATGTACTGCTTATAGTATAAGCTCTTTTACACCCACCTAATGTTTTCCTGGTGAGTTTTTTATTCATATGTAATGCTGTCATATTAGCTAATGCTATTGACTGTGGTTTGATGGATGGGCTCCCTTGCCAAGTCGTATAGTATAGGGTGCTAATTTTTTGTAGTTGGAAGTACAAGGAGGTGTTTGTATTATGAATCGAATTGTGGGAGTGGTCTGCAAAACCTTCAAATTATGGCATATAGCTTATACATTGTTGTCGGTTAGAAAGTAAGCTAGGTTAATTGACTGTTGAAGTAAAATAGCTTTCTGATGCTAGGGAAGTTGAGGAAATTGCTTTTCTTTCTGACTTTCTTCTGGGAAGTTATGCTTTATTGAAGCTGTTGGTTTAAAACTTCTTGTTCAACTTATATTGTGTACTATGTAGATCTTTGGATGGTAAAACATTTTTTTCTTTAGATTATGGACATGGTTCATCACTTCATCGAATGAAAGTTTTCATCTGTTTAAGCTCTAGTTTTCCTTCACTTTATATGCATGATATTAGAGTTTGAAAGGTTTGTAGCTTTTTTATTAGTTTCATGTTGTGTAGGTTGTGGCCAAGATATCAAATGTCTATCCAAAGGACCCTGAATTACCTTCATATGGTGTTGATGATATGACGAAGCTAGCATATTTGCATGAACCTGGAGTTTTGCAGAATTTAAGATGTCGATATGATAATAATGAAATATATGTAAGTATAACAGATGATCAACATCCCTTTATCCTTTTCTTTTTATTGTTAGACTTATTTTAAAGTTGGTGTCGATTAGTTGAGGAAAGTTACAACAAGTAATTAATTCCTTATTTTAGGAATCAAATTATTGATTCCTAATTTTTAGGAATCAATTCTGCTTTTATTATTGAGATTTTCTTAGGGTTGTAAATAAGGAGATTCCTTAAATTAAGGAAAATCTCCAGTACCTAGAATCAAAGGATTTCATAGCTGATTAGTTATTTTCTTTTCCTATATATTGTAATGTTATGTTGGCTGAATGATACGTTGAAGAATCAATTTTCTTTCTTCTAAAATTACAGTTGGCAAGGGTAACTGAGATTATTTGTTCCATAGCACGTTTGTCATATGGCATTCCTTTATTTCTTGTTTAATTTAATAAGAAGTTATGGCACTGCTTACTCATATTAGTTAAAACACATCCTGTTAAACATATAGCAGTCCTTTTGAGTGTGGTTTATGATGGCCAAGTGTGAATATGTTGCTTTAATTTGCTTCATGACTTTCATTTTTTCTAGAGATATGCAAAATGTTGTGTGAAGCTAAATGTGCTAATGTGTTATACCAGACGTACACAGGAAATATATTGATTGCTATAAATCCTTTTCGAAGGTTGCCACATTTATACGACAATCACTTAATGGAACAATACAAAGGGGCAGCTTTGGGTGAACTAAGCCCGCATCCGTTTGCTATTGCAGATTGTGCCTATAGGTAGCCCCTTTTTTTTTTATGTTCTCCTTATCAATCATAAAGTTCTTTTGTATTCTTGGAGTGCATCATTGGTGTAATAAATGTTGTGAACAGAAAGATGATCAATGAGGGAATAAGCCAAGCAATTTTGGTAAGTGGGGAAAGTGGAGCTGGTAAAACAGAGAGTACAAAGATGCTTATGCGCTATCTAGCCTACATGGGAGGGAGAGATAACAAGACAGATGAATGGTCTGTAGAGCAGAAGGTCTTGCAGGTAGCTCAAACTCCATAACTTAATTCAGTTTTGCAGTATGTGAAATTGATCAATTTGATGTTGCATTCTTGGATGTGAGGCTCCCCTTCCCCCTGCTTGGAAAATGAGATTCCTTGAATAAAAGAATATTCTTTTTCATATATATTTTTTTTCTTTATCTTTGTAGTCTAATCCTGTTTTGGAAGCATTTGGCAATGCGAAGACTGTCAGAAACAATAATTCAAGGTTGGAATCTTTTTCATAATTTATTTCTCATGTTTTTGTCAAGTCTCTTGTTTTATTTGATGAAAGACTGCCCTTGTTTGAATATAATGTGATTGCAGTCGCTTTGGCAAGTTCGTGGAAATTCAGTTCGATCAAAGGGGGAGAATTTCTGGAGCTGCAATAAGGACTTATTTGCTAGAACGATCTCGTGTTTGCCAAGTGTCTGATCCAGAAAGAAACTATCATTGCTTTTATATGCTTTGTGCTGCACCGCCAGAGGTAGTGGTGTCTTTGAGTTTTCTAGCTTGGCTTCTAGTTTTAGATGTTTGTTTTATAAAGACATATAAGAAAGCGAAACATTTCCTAGACCCTAGGATTAAATGAAGGACGTTAAAAGGGGATGCACAAGAATCTTGCATGGATAGACTAACCAAAGAGGTTAATTGGGAAGATGAGGTCAATGCTAGTGTGATGGGGAATAAGATGGTTGTTGTCTCAACAAGTGGTTAAGGAAGAACTTGGTGAATCAAAGAGCATGCTGTCGCCATGTAAGGGCACATCATGGTGGAATGAGGAAGTTAATTCAACTACTAAGAATAAATGAATTTACTATAGAAGCTTCGGAAATAGTTGGGATACAGAGAGTTTTGAGAAACATAAGCTAGCAAAGGAGGCCAGGAAAGTTGCAAGGGAGACTAGTGCCAAAGTCTATAGAGATGTTTTTGATAGATTGAACTTAAAAGATGGAGAAGGATATCCATAGGCTTGCTTGGACAATGGGGAAGAAGATTAGAGATTTGGGGACTATTAGGTGTATTATGGATAAAATTCATATGGTCCTGGTGAAAGATGATGAGATTAAAGAGAGATGGAGGGAATATTTTGATAATCTCTCCACTGGTAATTACTCTCAAGTTGTGGGTGACTTGAATATACTATTAAAAGATCTAAATTACCATTTATGCGGATAAGACCTTTTGAGGACAAAGAGGCTTTGTGGCCGAATGAAGACTAGAAAGATAGTGGGTTCAGATGCAATTCCTATCGAGGTTTGCAAATGCCTTGGTGATGTTGGGGTTGGGTGGTTAATGAACTTATTTACTGGATTTGGCAAAGTAATAAGATGCTTGATGAGTGGAGGAAGAGTCCCTTGTTACTTTTTCAGGATTGCTTGAATTATAGAGGAGTAAAACTTATAAGTCATACTATAAAACTTTGAGAAAGGGTTGTTGGGCAATGTTTAATGATAACATGCTAAGATTGAGCAAAATTAGTTTGGCTTCATGGCATGAGATCCACCATGGAAGTGATTCATCTCTTGCAACAACTTATTGAGATGTTTAAAGAGTCATGAAGATATTTGTACATGATTTTATTGATTTAGTGAAATCTAGATACATTCTTTGGTGTGCTTTGAACAATTACATAGTTTCTTTTAAATATGCAAGTGTTAGGGGTATTCAATCGGTCAGGTCGGTTAATAACCAAATCAAATTACCTGAAGCTGAATTAACTGAATTTATTTTTGGCTTAACTGTTACCCAAACAGATTAAGTGAAGCAGTGAATTAACCGAATTGAAAAATTTCAGTTAATTCGGTCGGTTTTCGATTAACTAACCAAATTTAAAAATAACAAACCCTGATGAACCATAGCAAACAAACGACATATTTGACGAGAGAAGAATTGACGGGGCTTGATTCAGCGACTAATGAACTAAGAGAGAGGAAAGAGGATCGACGAGAGGCCTAGATGGAGTTCAAGAGTAGGTTTGGGAAGGACGAGAGATGGAACTTGAAAATGAGACTTAGATGATTGTCCAATGATGATAGGAGTCTACCTTGAGATAGAAGGATCAAGAAAGCTTAGATAACTGAGATGAGAGGATACAGAAAGGGAAACAGCTGAGCCAAAAAGATGGAAAATAAAATAGGTGTTGTTAGGTCAGGGGTTCCAAGTAAAAAAGGGGTACGATTTTTACTTTTCAATATCTTTTCTTTTCTTTTTTCTTTTTATATTTTGTAAATTTATTAAATTTAAAAAAATAGACCGTAAACAGCAGTACCGTATGTAGTTTAGGTAAATTTCCGCTAAACTGGTTAATTCGGTATATTCCGCTTAAACGAACCGAGTTAACAAATAACCGAAATTTTTTTGTTTAACTGATTAACCAAACCGAATTCTATTTCAGTTGGTTAATTCGGTTAAAACCGAATAGTTAACACCCCTAGAAGTATGATAAATGATATGTAGAAGGGAGTAGTAATGAACGTAAGAAATTGTTGTTGATTGATGGATGAGTTTTTTATTACAATGAAGGTGCACCAAGGATCAATTTTGAGTCATTTTCTCTTTGTCATAGTAATGGATGAGATAACAAAAGGCATTAAAAATGAAATACCTTGGTGTATGCTATTCGTAGATGACATTGTATTTGTTGATGAGAGTAAAGAAAGGGTTGAGACCAAATCAGAATTTTGGAAACAAACACTAAAAGCTCAGAGATTTAGATTGAGCAGATCGAAAAGATTGATTATATGAAGTGTATGCTTAGTGAAAAAAAGGAATAACGATCAAGATGTGATTACACTTGATGGTGAAGTGATATCAATAGCGGAGTGTTTTAAGTACCTAGCTCGATAGTCCAAAATGATGAGATGATTGATAGAGATGTTAACCATAGGATCAAGGCTGTGTGGCTTTAGTGGAGAAGTACTATGGGAGTTTTACGTGATCATAATAATACCTTTGAGTTTGAAGGGAAGTTCTATAGGGTGGCTACCAGACTTAATTATATGCGGAATGTTGGGCTAAAAGGAAGCAACATATACAAAAGATAAGTGCAGGTGATATGTGGCTATTAAGACGATGTGTAAGAAGACTTGAAAGGATAGAGTTAGTAATTATGAAATTTGTCTCTAAATTGGAATGGCTTTTATAGAGGATAACGTGAGAGAAAACTGTTTACGATGATTTGGCCACATAAGGTGCTGATCGAGGGATACACTTTTTTGAGGGATGTAGCAAACTGATGTTGCACAAGGTAAAAGGTTGAAAGGGAAACAAAAAGAAAATGGTTGGATGTGATAAATAATGATATGAAACTATTAGAATTTCAAGACAAGATGGTGGTGGATGGAATGATTGGAAGAGGAGGATTTGTGAACCCGGTGTAAATTTTTCTGTCTTGTTTCTTGTAGCTCACCCTAATCTATTAGGATTAAGGCTTGTTGGTTTGGTTTCGAGATTCACAAATTAATTCAGGTTTTATTGTGTAATGCTAATTAAAAACAAAAAATCGCAGTATTTGTCCTGTTCAAGCTTAAGCTTGCTCTGTTGTTTAGATGTAATTTTCCTTAAAACAAATGATCCCTCAATAGTTGGATTGGATTATTCTTTTAGACTGAGATGCATTGTAGAAGCAAAGGGATGATCTTTAAGTTGCTTAAAAGGTCTCTTGTAAGATAGCTTGCAGCACTTTCAAGCTCTACAGAGAAGGTGTTATTAGTTCTGGTTATGTTAGTTCGAATTTTTTTCCATGCCAATATGTGTTATAGCAGCCATGTTTAAAGCTCCATAATCTAGGTTTGTGAAGGATATGGTTAATGCAACATGAGAATAAAATATTTTTAGCCCTCATGATACCTTTCGTGGGGAAAGACTCAACTATATTATTCTAACATCAGGGCATCAATTTGCCTCCATTGAATGGTTTTTTGTTACCAAAGAGGCATCTAAGACTTTTCTGGTTTTATTTCCTAATACTTGTTATCAGGATATTGAGAAGTACAAATTGGAAAGTCCACGAAATTTTCATTACTTGAATCAGTCAAATTGTTCTGAGCTGGATGTGATAGATGATTCTGAAGAGTATCTTGCAACTAGGAGAGCTATGGATGTTGTTGGGATCAGTCAGGCAGAGCAGGTAATGCATCTCGATCATTATTTGTTGGAATATTTAACTTTGTTTTTTTTCTTTTAAATCTCTGCTTGACTTTGACTATCCCAGGATGCGATATTCCGAGTTGTGGCTGCAATTCTACATTTAGGAAATGTTGAGTTTGCAAAGGGGCAGGAAACAGATGCTGCTGAACCAAAGGATGATAAATCTCGGTTCCATCTAAGAACTGCTGCGGATCTATTCATGTAATTTGTCATTGCTACTGTTATCCTTAGACATCCATGTCATTGTCCTTATGAGTAGATTTGAATGGAAAACACTAATATGCCTCTCTTGTTTAGGTGTGATGAAAAGTCTATTGAAGACTCCTTATGTAAACGTGTTATTGTGACTCGTGATGAGAGCATTACGAAATCGCTTGATTCAGATACTGCAGCTGTCAGCAGAGATGCTTTGGCCAAAATTGTTTATTCAAAATTATTTGACTGGTAATTTTCTATGTAACAGATGGATTCATTATGGAGAGACACACGGATACACATACTAAATACATCTTATAAATAGTTTTTTCTTAAAATTTTTCACTTTGGTCTCCCAGGCTTGTTGAGAAAATAAATATTTCTATTAGTCAGGATCCGGAATCAAAATTCTTGATTGGTGTTCTGGATATCTATGGATTTGAGAGTTTCAAGACAAACAGGTGCTTAACTGGTACGCTTTGTTTTCGTCATTTACGTATATCATTCTTTCATGACATCCCTGTACTTTTTCATGATTGGATGTCTAGATGCAGGAATTCAATATTTTAAGGCCATGATATTTGAAATTATGCAGGGTCTCTATTGTTGATTAAAATTGTGGGTATTACTACTGCTCTTTCTTGGCTAGTTCGGTCTCATCCTGCTTGCACATTGTGTCTGTTATTCAAGTTTTACAGTGTGCACAACTGTTCACCATGTTCCTTTGTTTGGCTCCGTCAAAACTTACATAATTCTCAAAATTTTCATTATATGCAGTTTTGAGCAATTTTGCATTAATTTGACTAATGAAAAGCTGCAGCAGCATTTCAATCAGGTTTAGACATTACATTGATGCTAGTGTCTTTAGGAAATTTTCAGCTTTTATGCTTTTAAAGCAATGCTTAACATAACCAATGCTGTCATTTGCCAGCATGTTTTTAAGATGGAGCAGGAGGAATATAAAAAGGAGGAAATTGACTGGAGTTATATAGAGTTCATTGATAATCAAGATATTCTTGATCTTATTGAAAAGGTATACATCCACTTTTATTTCGTTGTCCTTTTTATAACCAGTATTTCACTTGCAATATGCAATTTATGTGACCACTTTGCTGTTATATGTATGTACTTATATGCCTTGAATGTGTTTTTCTGTGCATATTTATGCATTTACCATGTTTGTATCATCAATCTTTTCTGCTTTTGAAGCTTGTTTTTCTTTGGGAAGGAGGAAGGGGGTGGGGCTTTGTCTCTATTTGGACTCAATTGGTATCCTGGTTGATGGATAATATGTTTATTATTATGCTTGACAAAAAGTGATTTTGTTTATGATTCAGAAGTTCCTCTTCTATATCATAGAGTGATTTCATTTTGTCACCTGAAATAGGACTCATGCTATTATACTTCTTATGGAAGAAATCTACGTTTCTGTCATAAATATCTTTGTTGAATAATTTTGATATCTACATCTTGTTCTTTGTTTATTCGTCCTCCACTTCCCTTTTTGAACTTTCCTTTTAATAAAATATAACGATTGAAAGAATTGGAAAATATACATCCTGTTAGACTTTGGAATAAGATTATCATGATGACAAATTTTTTATTTTCTTAATGTTTGTTGTAATAAAATTTTTGAAAATAATGCTGCAGAAGAACTTCCGAAACCAAGGAGGGGGAGTGGGGGGATTCATTTGTTATGATTAGTAATAGATTTTTTTATCTACTAATGTTTACTCTTCTGCTTATAGAAACCTGGTGGCATCATTGCTCTTCTTGATGAGGCTTGGTAAGTATCAGATGCATAAAAATGATCAACCACAATTTCCATTTTAAGAAAATTGGTTTATCTAATTTTAATTTCTTTTTCTGTACTCAACTGTGAAACTGTAGCAATAACTCCTTTTATTTTTCATAGCATGTTTCCCAGATCAACACATGAGACATTTGCTCAAAAGCTTTATCAGAGTTTTAAAGACCATAAACGCTTCGGCAAACCTAAGTTGGCACGCACTGACTTCACCATTAGCCATTATGCTGGCGATGTAAGTATCTTTATGCTAGGGTATTCCTAGGAGCCACATTTCGGAGGCACTTAATGTTAAGCTAAAAGATAAGGCTGCTGGAAAGATCTGTTATGCTCCATTAATTTAGATTATATAAGGTATTTGGCTGCTTATGTCTCCTTGTACCTGCAGAAATGATGATGTCCAGCTTGGAAAAGAGAGGTTAAACTTGACTAAAAAACACAGCTCTAAACGGGTCAAAATTAAACAGGAAAGATGCAAGTAGCTAATTCCTCAAACTGTGCATAACAATCCGTGTTTGGTAATTGTGGAATCTCCTAAAATGCCTTGATTCAAAAAAATTAAATAACATAAACTGGTAGGATTGTTTTGTATTGTAGGTAATTAAACTGGTAATATTGGAACTTTTTTAAACCTAAAATGGTCTCAATATTAGCTGGAAATAGTCACATCAAATATGATCCTCAAATCTACTTTTGGCAAATCTAAATAGACAATTTCTAAATTTCACTGTGAAGTGATTTCTGCTGTAGGTGACTTACCAGACTGAGCTCTTCCTGGATAAGAACAAAGATTATGTTGTTCCAGAGCATCAAGCTCTTCTGGGTGCTTCCAAATGCTCTTTTGTTTCAAGCTTGTTTCCTCCATTACCTGAGGAATCTTCCAAATCATCAAAGTTTTCCTCAATAGCCTCCCGCTTCAAGGTCTGTTTCTGTGCCAGTGTGCAGATTATTTGTGTCATCTAATTTCTTTCATTTTCACTCACACCATCTGCTTTATACAGCAACAACTCCAAGCTTTGCTTGAGACTTTGAGTGCCACTGAACCACACTACATTCGTTGTGTAAAGCCAAATAATGCTCTTAAGCCAGCAATATTTGAAAACAATAACATACTACAACAACTTCGATGTGGGGTGAGTTTTCATATTTTGGTCAATACTTGCTTTTGCTGATAAGCAGCTTGTCTGTATGTCCTTTGTATGATTGCTTTGTACTTTTTTTATTCCAGGGAGTGATGGAAGCAATTAGAATTAGTTGTGCTGGATTTCCCTCTCGAAAGTTGTTTCGTGAATTTATAGGTCGGTTTGCAATATTGGCTCCAGAGGTTCTCCATGGGGGGTAGCTTTTCCAAGATTTTCTCTTGCAATTCAAAATTATTACTTTAGTTTTGGTCCACTTTTATTCTTTAGAATTATGTTACTAGAATTCATGAGTTTCATTTGAGATGCGTTACTCTCTTTATCTGTTACTTATTCACTGGTAGCTATGATGAGGTTACTGCTAGCAAGAGGATTCTGGAGAAGAGCAAACTCAGTGGTTATCAGGTACATCTTGTATTTATAGATTTTCTTAAATTAACTTTGAGACAGTTTTTGTCATTCCATGTATTTCTTATGTAGTTCATGTATATCATGTATGTCTCACATCTTGCTGGTTGGCTGATTGCATCAGTTGTTGCATCTGTTGTTTTTTGATATTGTTGCTTCCGCTAAGCTCTTCCAACATTTAATACTGCACATTATAGATCTGCTGCTTTTGCAGGTTGGTAAAACAAAAGTTTTTCTGAGGGCTGGTCGGATGGCTGAACTAGATGCACGTCGAAGTGAGGTTTTAGGAAGTTCTGCGAGTGTTATACAGAGAAAAGTCCGGATATATTTGAGTCGCAAACACTTTATCTCGTTTCGGTTATCTTGCATAAAAATTCAAGCCTTGTGTAGAGGTTATAAGCATTTCATATGAGGCCATTTGTGATAGTATTATTAGTTGGAATTGCTGCCCTCTCTCTATTGACTTACTTATTTTCCCTGTTGTTTTCTCTAACCTGGTTGCAGGGCAAGTGGCACGCCATCAATATGAAAGGATGAGAAGAGCAGCTGCTTGTTGTAATATTCAAAAACATTCACGCAAGTTTCTTGCAAGGAAAGCATACAAGAATTTGTACTTCTCAGCTGTTTCCATTCAAGCAGGTATGCGTAGGATGACTGCTCGTAATGAACTTCTGTTCAGGAAGCAGACTAGAGCTGCAACTGTAATTCAGGTGAAGATAAAAATTTCTCTCAATTAATGAAATATTAATAACTGCTAGTTTTCCTTTTATTTCTGGTTTTACTCTTTCTTCCTAGGAATTTGTATTTTTCTTTAACCAAGTGTTACTGTTTTCCCCCTAATATCTCAATTATTAAATTTTAGAAATAAGAATTTCAAATTTCCTTTGTTTTAGATCAAATTGTATTGAGTGTGGTGAAAACTGGTAGAATGAAAACTGTCACTTCAGTATATTTTTGAGAATTATAGTATATGTATACAAGTACTCCTCTAGCACCTAAAGTCAACCATAATCAAAATCCCATGATCTATGGGATTTATTAGAGAAATCAAATACTAAATCTAATCCCATTATTAATGGGAATCCTATCTTATCTCCTATGTACAGGGCATGAACTGCCTATGAATAATCAGCTAGCTGTAACAATTTCCCACAGAGTGCCTTCTCAAGTAGAACCTAGTCCACTCTGAAAGCTAACTAGTTGTAATTGTAAAGAGCATAAGCTGTCTCTGGTGTGCCCTAGGTTATAAAGGGTGGGGTTGCAGTCAGGGAAGTTCTATGTGCTACTTTTACGGATAGAAAGAAGGCCTAGTATTGCTTTTAGGTAGTTATATCAGTTGTGTTGCAATCTATGTTACTTGGACTCGGGGGTGAGTGTCAGAAATGGGTATGTATCCAACATCTGTGTGCTCAATTTTTTCTGATCTTGCAACGTCTGGTTTCAATTTCTGTTATAATATTTAGATCAGCATACTGATATCATGTCAGTTCATGTTTGTTACAGAGTCAATGCCGCCGATTCTTGGCCAGCCTTCATTATTTAAGATTAAAGAAGGCAGCAATTACTACACAATGTGCTTGGAGAGCAAAAGTTGCACATAGAGACTTATTGAAGCTAAAAGTGGTAAATTTTCATTTCTCAGTTTCTTGAATTAGTTTAAACTCATGATCTCCTCCTGCATAGGCATGTTCTCAATTTTTGTTTGAACGAGTTCTTAATAGATGATGGTTTCGCGAAATGTACTCTATTGCTATGTGAATATTAATGTTATTTTCTTCTCATCTTTGATTAATTATGAAAGAACGAAGTAATATCTAACATCAGTCCCTGCTAACAGCTATCTAAATGGAATAATAATTATCTTTTGTGCTTACGTTGCTTGCATCAGCTGAACTGATCATCTCTTGCAATCTCATTTCTCTTTCATTCCTGCCAAAAGAAAAATTTTTACCTGTTTGATGTGATATTCTGTTAGGTTCACCAATTAGGTTATAGCATGTGCATGACTCTTGCAATTGATCTCCCTGTCTGTCAACAGGCTGCCAAGGAAAATGGTGCCCTACAAGAAGCCAAAAGTAAGCTGGAAAAACAAGTTGAAGAACTTACGTGGAGCTTGGAGCTGGAGAAACAAATGAGGGTAGATGTTTTCTTGATAATAATAGTGTCATTACTATAAGTAGATGGGTTTATAACATTTCTATAAAGATGTCATAAAATTATCTGTCAATTCATTAATATTTTCAATATGCTTTTGGTGTAAGCTTGAGCTATGATGTCAATTTCTATATGATGAATGTCTATGCTTTACATTCATTAAAGTTCTGGCTGATTCATTAAACTTGTACCCTCCAATAGCAGATACTTTTTTTTTCCTTGCTTCATTTAGAAGGCTAATAACAATGCTAAGAGTAACAACCACTAGGAGAATTATATATATATATATATATATAT
>JBBYHL010326352.1:0-23160 GCA_038381835.1 Adansonia madagascariensis
TATAATATTTAATATGCACCTGAATTATAATATAACTTAATAAGAAATTAATTTAAGACCTAAATTCTCATTATTTTATAATTAAAAAAATTTTTGAGTAAAAAGAATGAACAAATGGTTAATAATTAATAAATGGCATATTTATCTTTTCATATAACATTAACTTAGAAATAATATCCTAGAAGGTTAGAGTAATTTTTGCCAAATCTTAAAGGGTAAGTGAGCGTTTTTCAAATTAAAGTGTTAAGTGGATTTTCCTTTAAACCTTAGAGTTAGAGGTGAGTGTATTTTAACCTTCCTTATTATTAATAATATTTATACAATTCATATCATTAAAAATTTTTTGTTAAATATATTTATTTAATAATAAATAAAAAATGTTAATTTTGCATTAAATTGCTTTATTTTCCAGTTTTAAATTTTCATTAAATGTAGAATATAAATGAATTTATTTGATAAACATAAAAGAGTTAAATTTGACTTTTATTTTCATAAATGTCAATTTATATTAAAATTAAAAATAATAAATTTATAAATTTGAACATTAAACAAACTTTACATGTTAACCATTTATTAATTTAATTATTTATAAATAAAAAATAATATATTTTAAAATAAATAAAACAATGAATATTCACATGACAATAAACTATAGTAAAATTGACATTGCGAGAAAAAAGATTTAAATATAATTTTTCTGACATTTAATTAAGCGATTGGTGCATTATCTCCTACTCAAATAATAGGGTTTGAATATGCCTTCCCAATATAAAATAAAGAAAAAAAAAATCATAGCTTTGATATCTTATTTTGTAAGGAAAAGGATACTTTTAAAAGAAAGCAAAGCTTATACGATACCTGGCTTAAACGTTCCATCTTATTTAATTAATAAAGTTTGTCATTTAACGGATTTAAAGGTTGTCATTTTCATTTGTTAAAACTGCAAAAACTTTTGAAGAGGTTAAGAAGAAAATTGGCAGTATTATCATGAAAATAGCATCCAAGTAATAGAAATATAAGAGTAAACTTGAGCATTTGACTCATCTTATAAGCTTTAGCTTTAGTCCAAATGGCAGTTGATATAAATAAAGGGGGAAAAGAGACTTCTTCCAATATGATTAAACCTATCTGACATTTATATCAGCATGCTTGACGCAACATAGAATCACATAAAAATAAAGAGTTCATTCTTTATACGCCTCTTGCGTTAAAAGAGAAAAAAAAAAACAGATGGTCTCAAATCAAATAAAGGACAATTTCTTTATCACTTTATCGCACATATTTTAATAATCATTGGCCCGATAAATATTATATAGCTGGCAGTAGAATAGATGAATCGGCTTAGCAAATTAGTTTCTAAGTTATTTATTAGAATTTAAATATAATGGTTGATTTTCTCTTTGGCATTTTGTTTGGCCAATCAATTATGTTAAATCTAACTTTGGTATGCTCTCGAGTTCAAATCTTAGATAAAAGCTTTTCTCTTCTAATATTTTTTTCATTCAATCTTTTGTTTCTCTTGAGTTGTGCTTTGCAATATTTCTTTAATGTTTCCTGGCCTACACTTTCTTTTCATACTTGACTCTAGTGTAAACTTATTAATGATTCATTTAGTTTGCACATAAAAGAATGTGTTAAAACTTAATATTGGTATAAAAGATGCTATAACTCGAGAATATTAGAAGATATTATTGTTAATGAGCTTTAAACTTTTGATTTATTGGATGTCATTTCTCAAAGTATTTGGGATTAAACTTAAATTTAATGTATTAAAACTTAAATATAATAATTGAATAATTTTTTGTTGACTTAAGCTTTTTTTTTTTTTTTAAATTTGATCATCAAACTTAACATTATAAGAAAAATGAATAGCAGAGGTTAACAAGCAAAATGCATCAAAAAACAAATGAAATAAATTAATCCCTAATTTGTATTGAGTCCTTATATATAAGGTTAGAAATATGCGTTGTAGATAGGTAAAGGCCAAATTGGATTGTGTAATCATTATCCTTGTTATCTATTTATATATATATATATATTGATAATAGGAGAAGGAGAAGGAATGATCAGAATTGAACAAATTTATATATTAACTCTAACTTACTCTTAACTATTAGGTCAAGAGGTTATTGGTGTTATCTCCATTTATATATTAATTGTACTATTCAAAGTGATTTGTATTTTATGGCCAGCTAAATCGCACGAATCCCTTTGTATAATAAAGGATAGTCAAAATTCTCGTTGGCTTTTATATTCAAAATCGTTGCAGTTGTATGAAGTTAATACCGTCAAGAAATAGCAATCAGTATACCTAAACAAACTTTGATTTCTTACGTTAGCCCAAAGACTTTTAGGCATAACAAGGTGTGAACATATATCCATTAAATAAAATAGAAAATAATTTTAGGGGAAGAGATGAGTGAATAAACTGCCACAAGGTAACGGACGACACCGGCTTTTTGCCAGCGGTGATCGCACGCTTTGAAGCTTCATCCAACGTTAGAAACTCAAATGATTTATTCAGCAACAAATAGTGAAGAAATATCAACAACTATTCGGCAACAAAAAAATTAAAAAAGAAAATAGGCTAGAATTTAAGGATAGTAATTGAATCTTTTCTATTGATTTATTTATTTTTGGACAATTGGTCATCCATTAAATTATGTTGTATAATATTTCTTTAGTTAACATTTCTTTTTATATTTGTTTCGGTGCAAATCATATTAAAACTTAAAATATCACAGCTGAGTGATTCTATCAACTTCAATTTGCACGATAGTTAATTACCCAACTTAACACCAACTAATAAAAATGAATAAAAGAGGTTAACAAACAAACTGCAACTCAATTGACATAAAATTATGTTTGGTTGATGTTTTTGACATAATATTAAGTTTGGTTGATATTTTTGTTATTTTCTTTCTATTTTTAATTAAAAAATCATATAAAATGAGATAAAATTAATCGAGTTTAAGAATAAAATAAAATATCAAAATATCAAAAGAACCAAAACAAAGCAAGCTTTAGTAAACATTTCACAGAATCTCCATAAATAGTTTTTTCTTTTTTTGGCCAAGCTATGTAATTCTTTAAAAAAAAAATTCTCTTCCTGTTCCTTATTTTAGTTTAAAAGTCTTCTAAAAAATGGTATTTATTTATTAATATTATTTATATGATTAATAATGTGTTGATGTATTAATCATGTTGACAACATCCATTAAACAAATTTGTTTTGTGTTTTTTGCTTCAATGCTGATGGAACATTCTATAAATAGTACCTTACAATTTTCTTCTAACCTCCCCTAGTTATACTAATTTCTCTTTCTTCTTATTGTTGATTCAAGGTATGCTTATATGGATTTGCTTTGTTTTTATGCAACTGTTGGGTTAGGGTTGCGGAACATTTTTGCCTTTAGAAGGATGATTAATTTTGCTTCTTTATACTACTGAAATTAAACGTGCTTGGAATCTTTTCCATCTGTTTTTTTTTTCCTTTTTGAATGCTTTTAATAATATATATGTATAAATGTGTTTACCTGTCGACAGAACCGAGATTCAAGTAAGAAAGCCTGCATCTAACAATGGCAGGAAAAGGGAAAATTGGAACCGAAGTTACAAAAAAGAAAGAAAGACTGCTTGATCTGGTACTGAATTTAGTTTCAAACTCCCCTTCGCATTATTTTGATAATTTTGCTTGAATTTCCGTCGTACGTCTCACTTAGCTTTGTCATCTTTCATGAAAAAAGAAGAAGGAGAAGGAGAAAGTAAAATTCCTGTCAGGGCTGTTAGCAGAGATGGTGGCAGTGCAAACAGAGCTGATAGAGGACATGGACACAAATTCGAACCCAGATGATTTGCTTCTGAAATGTGATCAACTCAGGGCACTGAACATTCAGTGGGCACTGCTGGATGCTATGACCCGAGGCTGCGTTGATCGCATGCTTGCTCTTTTTGTTGCTGATGAAGGCAAAGGAAATTCATAAGAAAAACTCATCAACTCTTCAATAGTTGCTTGATGTTTTATAATATTTTACAATTGCTTTGAGTAGTATTAATTCGCTCTATTGATGGTTATACAGTTTATACAATAAAGTTTGATTTGTTGGTGTTTTATGGTTTATGTCAGTATGGGATTGAAAGACTTGTAATGTTATTCATATTTTCTTTGTTTAAAGCTTAATTAAAGTTGTAATTGTCGTGTTTGTTAATTTTATTTGTTATTTCATGGCTTGGTTTTCAGCACCGGTGTGATCTTGTTTTTGATTAAATTTTTTTAAGAAAAAGTATTATGGCCCCTTGAAACACTTACTTTTAAAGTATTATTTATAAGTTAATTTTAAATGAAAAATAAATATACCTTTTATCAATTATTTATTTTTATTTTATTCTTTTACTCAAAATAGTTTTTAACTACAAAATTATCTTTAATTATTATCAAGTTAAACTATAATTAAATTATACTCTCATCATGTGGTGAGTGTCAAATCCAATAAAAATAATTTTCTATTCTATTAAGATTTTTGTATATAGTGATAAGTAGGATCGTCTTCACAGGGAATGATGAGATCTGATTTCCTCTCAAAATCAATAAAATAAAATGAAAATTTTATAAAGTCAACTAAAATTAAATGAAATAAATAAACTAAAGATCGATTAAGAACGTAGGACAAATTAAACTGAAATAAATGTCAATATCACACAAACACTAGCCAGAGGTCTAATCGCAAGTTTTATTCTCACAACTAATCACAAATGCAAAGATATATTTATTATTCGAGAATAAATTGGGTATGGGTGTTGGTACAACCTAACTCCTTACCCCTCTTTAGTTATTCGATAAGCTAGCTACGACCATTAATTATTTCTCTTATTGATTACATAAACCCTAGATACGATCTTAGTGTTTCAATGTATCAATAGCATCAATAATGAGAGGGAGATAGCCAATTCTAACCAATAAACTTACATGTAGGTTTTTTTATATTAGATTGTGAATTCTTCCTAACCAAGTTAGTTGCCACTTTTATTAGAACAATCAACCAATTACGGATTTGATTTTCTAAATAGCTATAGATTATCCTATCAATCAAATGCAGTACCAAATATTTAATCAATAATGAGAATCATGCTTATTAAGCATAGAAGAAAAGATAAATATTCAAGAAATATGAATAATATAAACACAAATTAGATCTCACAGCCATAGAGAATCAAACTTTGATATAAAACCTTCAATTAGTTGAAAAGAATTTAGTCACACATCGTCTTTTTGTTTCCTCTCTAAAAGAAAAAGTCAAAAATCCTAGAAAATAGTCCCCCCTTTTGTTTCTCTCCCTTCTTTTCTTTTTATATCCCTTACAACTTTCCCTAAATTTATCTAAATTCCAGATTCTACTCAATTAGAATCCTAAATAAATAAAAATTCTAATTTAAGTTATTTGCCTGTAGAGCATGCCCACGTAGTGTCCACATTAGCTCTTTCTTTTCTCTTCTTGGGCTACTCCAATCAACTCATTTAAGCCATTTTTTCTTTCTTCCAAGCCCTTTTTATACCTTAAACACAAAAGAAAGTAATTTTAATCAGTTAATAGCTCAAAACTACGAAAAGATAAGAATTTAACAATTAAAATCCCAACATTTTTGTTCACTGTCATCATGTAAACATGTTAAATATTTTTCCAAAATTTGAGTCTCATAAGCAATCTCACTTGGCAAGTGATATGTAAGTACTGGCATGCCCTAACTCTAGATTTAGGTAACCTCCCCTCACCTAATTTTTTTTGTACAAAAAAAATTCTAAACTTAACTTTAATTCAATTATATATATTAACTTTAATATTAATATATTAGGTTGTTTTTTATTTAAAAATAAATCAATTGTTATTATTTTAAAAAGTTTAAAGATAAAGAAATTGATTAAAGCAAAAAAATCATATTAAAATTTAAATTAAAATTTGAGTAAATATGAGTTTGATTAATAGAAGACTACATAATTACTTTTTTCAAAAGGTAAAATATATTTTTCTATATATTTTTAATTCTTCTTTTTTCCTTTTTTTCCATTTTTTCTTTAACCAATTTCACTATCACAAAGTTTTTAAGTAATAGTAATTAATTTATTTAAATAAAAATATTTTAATAAATTTATTTGAAAGTTAATATATAATTGAATTAAAAATAAGTTTAAAGTATTTAATATGCATTCGAATTAGAATATAACTTAATAATAATTTAACTTAGTAGTAATTAAAGATAATTTTAAGATTAATTAAATTCTCATTATTTTGTAATTATAAAAATTTTGAGTAAAAATATAAAAATAATTAATAATTAATAAATGTTATATTTATCATTTCATTTAAACTTAACACGAAAATAACAGCTTAGGGGTTAAGTATGTTTGCCAAACGTTAAGAGGATGGATGGGTATCTTTCAAACATTATAGAATAAGTGTATTTTTCATAAGAAATTAAATATAGATGTCTTTTATCCAATTTTTTAAGCAACAGTTGATAACTTTTTTTTTTTATAGACAAATTGATAACTTTTGCCAATATTAATCAATTGTTACTTCGGCTTCTATTTTCCTGCTTTATTAGGAACTGGATCGCACTTTCCCTTCTATATATACTTTTTTTATTGGAAGTAACCTTGTCCGTGCCAAAGTGAAAATCAAATTCGACATGTTTGGTTCTCGCATGGAGGACTAGATTTGCAACAAGATATTTTCAGCAGTACTATGAACAAGACCTTGATATTTTGCTTTAGCTTTCGGTTCCGGAGCTAGCAACGGCACGTTGTTTCTTCTTTTGCCAAAAAATCTGAATAGGCCTACCATCGGGGTAGGTAGCTCAATCTACATCAGAATAGGCCTGCAATTGAAATTGGGAGGATTTGTGGAAGTGGATTAGTTGTGTCCATGATTTAAAGTGCGTTTCGAGTAGGATAAAATGTGTTTAACTGCAATGCAATGTACACCCATTGGCTAGTGCATTAATTGGCAAACTTTATTAACATCTTTTTCTAGTAAGCCAGTTAAGAATGCACTATTAATTTCAGCTTGTCTAAGAGCAACATCTTTTTGACAAAGCCAAAGTGATACGCAATTTCAATAACTGGACTATAAGTTTCAACGTAATCAATGCTGGTTTCTTGATTATTAACCTTTAGCAACTAACTATGACTTACATCTTTCAATTGAGCCATCAACCTTACTCTTTTATCTTAAACATCCATTTACATCAAATAACATGTTGAATATTAGGAATAGACCTGCTCATGGCTTGAAGTGAGTTGTTGTTCGAAAAAAATTTTAAATTTTAAACTTAAGTCTAAATTTGATATGTCCTAACACAAACTAATTGACAACTCTAATATCTTTTAAAATATAATAAAATATTAAAAAATTATTTTTATATTAATATTTATATATTTTTCATGATTTAAATTTAAATAAAATTATCATTTTAATTAAAGAATAATGAATTGGCCTAGGTTGGGCCAGTTTGGATAAAAAAATTAGAACTCAGCCTAGCTCGAGTGGAGTTGATTACCCGATTTTTGAGCATTTCTAAATATGAGATGATGGAACTAAAGACTAAATACCATCTTGGATCAAGGTATTATATTTTTTGGTCATTGCTAATCATCAAGTTTGGTATTTTTTGGCTCTAGAGAAACAAGTTGGTTCCATTTCGACTAGATAAGAAAGGGGTAAAGGGAAAGGTGACTATTAATGTCATAGGTAATTTTTAGGCTTAAATTGATTATTATTTTGTGTAGATGCCTATTTTCGGCTAATAACATATAACATAGGTACTTTGACAGAAATACTTTGGTACAAGTACTTTAGCAGAAGTACTTTAGCTTAAGTACTGTAGCAGAAGTACTTTGATAGAAGTACTTTGGTATAAGTACTTTGGCAGAAGTACTTCAACATAAGTACTTTGGCAAAGGTACTTCGATACAAGTACTTTAGCACAAGTTTCTTAGCAGAAGAACTTCAGCATAAGTACTTTGGCATAGGTACTTTGATATAGGTTCTTCAGAATAGGTACCTTGGTAAAGGTACTTTGCACAAGTACTTCAATATAGGTACCTTGGTATAAGTAATTCAGTAGAAGTAGTTTGGCACAGGTACTTGACAAAGGTTTTTGACACAAGAACTTTGGTGGATATATATTGGCATAGGTACTTTAGCAGAAGTATCTTGGTACAATTACTTTGGCATAAGAACTTTAGCACAAGTACTTTGGGAAAAGTACTTTGACACAAGTATTTTGGCATAAGTACTTTTGCAGAGATACTTTAGCATAGGTACTTTGGTACAGGTAATTTGGTAATAGTACTTTAGCACAGGTACATTAGCATATTTACCTTGGCACAACACTTTTTGGCAGTGGCATTTCTTCATAGTAGCATTATTTAGCACGAGAAGTGCCACATAATAAAGAGCATGGAGTTAACCTCGAAAACTTGGCAGGATTCTTGGGTTTTCTCTATATTAGGGATGTCTTGAAAAGTAGGGCTTAAAGGCTCAGATATAAAAATTGTTAAGAAGTCATTCGCTTAACCTTTCCTTGGAATATAAGTGCTACCTCTTTCCTATTAAACTCATATTATATTCTTAAACGTGCTATTATATAACCAATATCTATCTCATATTATTGAAACATCCCTAAAGAAGTAACTACCCATAACCACCCCAACCCCTTACTTTTTAACATCAATTTCTCTCCTTAATAACCATTCTCGTAACTTCTCTTAGAGAGGCTATAAATAGGGATCCTAAAGCTTCATTTAAGATCTTGTTTAGCATTTTGGGCAAATTTACAACTCTAAAGAATTTTCTACAACTTTTTATCCTTGAAATCCTACAGTCATCGTAACCTTTACCACTCTCATCCACTTATAACTTTCATTATTACTACCTACTATCGTACTTGTCTTCTAGGGTCTGCTCTAATCTTCCTCTCTACCATTTTTTTATTATGTTTTATTTTACTGGTTTGTAACATTTGCTCGTCCGTTCAAAAAGAATCCTCTATATTTTGCTGACTCGACTGGGGAAAAATGATTGCATGAGTAAAACCTTTTAACTTTGTTTCATCAAAAAACATGGAAGACTCTATTAGAGATTAAGGTGCACTAGATCCATCTTACATTCATGACCTGATGAAAGTGATGAAGGCTAATGATGAAAGCATGAAAATATTAGAGGAAAACAATAAGAAAATGATAGAAACTATCTCCCAATTCGCATCTTCCTCTAATGCCACTATATCCTAAGCCCAAATTATGAATAATGAAAACAGGAACACATCCATTGGAGTTACTCCTTTCACAAATGGAAATGAAAAAAACACATTTGATGCTTCTAACCCTGTATCTAGGAAAAACCTAGTAACAAACACCTTAGCCACTAATACTCTAACTGGGCTTCATAGCAATCTTAGCATGGCTGACACTTTACGTGCTAATACTTCCATTATTATTCCCTAAACAATACTCAGGACTTGGTTACTGGAGAAGAGCTTTAGAGATTGCTTGAGGAGAAGAATAAAAGTTTAAGTTTTTTTGAGTTTGATTTAAAGTAGTCATATTCTGCCCGTATAGCTACTAAACCAATTCTAAAGACTACACTAGTCCTGAGTTCAAATAATTTAATAGCAAGACAGGTGATGCTTGCAAACATATAATAAAGGTTCTGGAAACCTTTGGAGTAGCAGGTTTGTTTGATGACCTAAAGTCGAAAGAGTTTTTAGGTCACTAAAAAAGCCTACACTTTGTATGTCAACTTTTTTCCTGGCTCTATGGAGTCTTGGAGTCAAATGTGTAGGATATTTGGTGAGAAATTCTTCTCTACTCAAGAGAAAGAAAGTCTTGTTAACTTGGGTAAGGAATATCAAAGGCCAAAGGAAGATGTCATGGATTACATCCAACACTTAGGGAAAAGATATTAGATATACAAGAAGCACATGATGAGAAGGAATTAATAAAAAGTATGCATCATTTACAAAATTTGTCACTACCTTCTTTTTCCAGTTTGGTAGAGGTTGTAAGGAGAACCAATAATACTATCATGGGGAATAAGAAATGAATCTATTACTTTCACTAGAGAGAGATCAGTTTCTTAGCCACAAATAGGGAGAGATCACATAAGAAATTCAAACTTTGTAGTGATGAAAAAGTCTCCCCAGTGCCATTTCCATGCTCTGTAGAAAAACTTCTTGATCTTTTAAATAAATGGGTGATTGAAGGTAATGTAAATCTACCTATTGTTGAGTGTCAACCTACCAGTGGTGAAAAAGCAAGTCTCACCTATTGTTATTTCCATAGAACCATGTGACATCCTACCAAGGTATGCAATGCTCTAAGGAAAATTTAGCATCAAAAGATAAAAAACAATTAAATGCTTATCAAAAGGTGTATATCCAAATTTAGTGAAGCAGATTTTGTTATTATTGTTCATATGTTTTTGGAAGTAGTTTTCTATTGATATTTAAATATATCTTTGCAAGTTTGAATGGTTATTTTACTTTGCATATGTATGATACTTAATTAAATGAATTAATTATTCTCCATAACATTGAGTAGAGAGTTTATCTCCTCAGTAGCATTATTATAATAGAGTGGTAGACTGTTGTGGCCTCATGCATCAATTTTGTCGCATTCTTATTTACAAATTCTCACATATGGGAAAAGTCGACCGTTATGGTTTCGTGCGCCACTTCTGTTACTCTCCTATATACAAGTTTTTCTAATGGACAAGTCAGCCGTTGTGGTCCTATGTGCCACTTCCATTACTCTCCTCAATACAAGTAAACTTAATAGAGAAGTCGGCTGTTGTGGTCTCATGCATCACTTTCGTCACTCTTTCATATACAAGTTCTTCCATTGGAGAAGTCAACCCTGGTGGTCCTGTGTGCCATTTTTGTCACTTTCCTTAATACAAGTACGCTTAATGGAGAAGTCGACCATTGTGGTCTCATGTGCCACTTCCGTCACTCTTACATGCAAGTTTTTATATACTAGAGAAGTTGGTTGTTGGGGTGTCATGTGCTACTTCTGTCATTCTCTCATACATAAATTCTCTAAATAGAGAAGTAGACCTTTGTGGTCTCGTACGCCATTTTCGTCACACTTCTTCTTACAAATTCTTACATAGTGGAGAGGTTGGCCATTCTGGTCTCATGCACCACTTCCGCTGCTCCCACATACGAGTTCTCATATAACGAAAAAGTCAACCATTGTGGTCTCATGCATAACTTTTATCATGCTCTTATTCATAAGTTCTCTAGTAGAGAAGTAGACCATTGGGTCCCATGTGCTACTTTTGTCATTCTCCTAATCATATGAAGTCTCTCGACGATGGAGTCAACTGCTATGGTCTCATGTATCACGCTCGTTAGTCCTACACATTGTGTAAATATATAAGCTTATCCAAGAGGTGAAGTTTAATGTTGCCGCGTTTGAATATATCTCCTTGAGCCAATTGTCACTCGACCCAAGTACATCGTGCTCAAAAAATATTATGTTTCTCATGTCACATGCCAATTAACATGTTCTTCATGCTATATGCCAAGACTTGCATACTTATATCTCACATGCTCTCTTACTCATATGTTATGATATTTTGCTCATTCTTATTTATATTCTGGATTTCACCCTCTATAGATGGTTCATTACATAAGTTATTATGCAAGATTTTTTCATGCAACAGGTAAAGTTTAGATAATGCTAACAATATTTTCTCAAGCAAAATACGAATACAATATAGACTGCAGGCAAGCACGCGATAGATAAGCTTGCACTTGACAATTATTGCACGACGGTACAGTCTTTCGTAGAACAAGTACACTACGTAACTCACTACCAAAGCTTTGCGCTCTATGCCTTTTAGCGACAGTCTGTAATAAAGAAAGAATTCTTGCAAAACAACATCAAAAGAGCTAAGTAAGTGTACTTATTAAATATCTTTTAATTTTGTGCAATAAAAGAAAAAAGAGTTAGCTTTGGACTGCGAGCGAGCAGTTGCAGGCATCAAGCAAGCATTTGCCATAGCAGGTAGCTGAAAAAAAAAATATATATATATAAAGTTCCTTGTGGGGGCAATACTGTTAGTATAATATTGAGTTTGGTATGAATATAGCTTACATTACGTTAGTAACCAAAAATATATTTTTTAAAAAATAAATTCAATGTCCAAGACGTATGATTTATTCATATAAATTCTTTAAATCCGCTATTTCAATTTTGGTGCATTACCACTTGCTGTTTTTCAAAATCGTTCCTATGTTACCTTTAATGAACAGGTTGCTTTATATGAGGCTTAAAATTTGCGACTTTCGTTAAAAAAAAAATGATGTGTAGAGGGAGGCTGCACATATAAATTGTTTATACTAAACTATTAGTCTAGGTCTGACTACGGGGAGTTTTGTTTTTAAAGCTTTCTATATTTAAAATATATATATGTTTTAAAAAGTAAAATATTGTTAAGTTAGTATCTGAAAAAAGCAATTTCTTCTGAATAATGTCACGCAGCTAATATCTTGCGGAATGTTACCTCACAGACGATGCCTTGCGGAACATTACCTCACAGACAATGTCTCGTGGATAATATTTTATTAAGTAATATTTTGTTGGGTAATGTCCTTTGAGTAATGCCCCCGCAGGTAAGTATGATGCCTTCCGTCATGATAAGTTCATATCTTATGGGTAAAAAAATGCCTGTCTAGGTACTTTGACTAGCCTTTTATTATACTGGCGCATGCCTATAAGTGATGCATATCAGCTTTCGTAGATTCACCATTTTTCATTTGAAAATTACAGCTCCGATTATATCATCATTATGACATTGTCAAGTCCATAAAACTGTTTAGTACACAAACTCAAAATGATTTGTTTTGCATTTATCATTTTTCTTTATATCAACCAATCATATTTTAATTGCATTCTTTTATATATATTATAATTATTTAATCATAATTTAAGATGTTTATATTTTCATGTACTTATGCATATTAAAAATAAAACATTTATTTATTTTATTTGAGATTATTTTTTTAAGTCTTGTATAATTGTTTATTCTTTTTTTTTAAAATTGTTTTATTATTGTTTTAAATTTCATATTGATATTATAAGTTTAATTTTACAATGTTCCCATATTATAAATATTTTGTTTATTATTATTATTTTTTATACAAGAGAATCTCTTTTCTTGAAAAAAATTCTAATGCAAGGGACAAAATGTAGATGTTTTTTTTGGCCATGTTTGATTAAGGCATTATATTCTTCAGTCATTGCTAATCATCAAGTTTTGTATTTATTGGCTTCAGAGAAACAAATTGTTTCCGTTTCGGCCAAAGGGGTAAAGAGAAAGGTGATGTTGACGTCATAGGTAATTGAGGGTAAAGGGAATGGTGACGTTGACATCATAGGTAATTGTTAGACTTAAATTGATTATTATTTTGTGTAGATGTCTATTTTCGACTAATAACATATGACGAAAGTACTTTGTAGAAGTACTTTAACATAGGTACTTTGGTAGTAGTACATTGGCACAGGTACTTTGACGTAAGTTCTTTGGTAAAAGTACTTTGGTATAAGCACTTTTGCAGAACTACTTTGACAGAGGTATTTTGGCACGGTACTTTAGCATAGGTACTTTGGTGCAGGTACTTCAGCACATGTACCTTGACAAAAGTACTTTGGCACAAGTACTTCAGCATAACTACCTTGGTACAAGTGCTTTAGTAGAAATATTTGGGCACATGTACTTGGCAGAGTTCCTTTAACACAGGTATTTTGGCAGACATATATTGGCACAAGTACTTTGGTACAAGTATTTTAGCAAAAGTATTTTGATACAGGTACTTTGGCACAGGAACTTTAGCACAAGTATTTTGGCAAAAGTACTTTGACACAAGTTATTAAGCAAAAGTACTTTAGCACATGTATTGTGGCACAGATACTTTGGTATAGGTATTTTGGCATCGGTACTTTGGTAAAGGCATTTTAGCGTAAGTACTTTAGCATAGGTACCTTGGCACAACACTCTTTGATAGCAGCATTTCTTCATAGTAGCATTATTTTGCATGAGACATGTCATGTAATAAAGATCGTGGAATTAACCCCAAAAAGTTAGTAGGATTCTTGGATTTTCTCCACACTTGGGATGTCTTAGAAAGTATGGCTTGGAGGTCAGATATGGAAATTGTTAAGAAGTCCATTTCTTAAATCTTTCCCTCGAATACAAATGCTACCCCTTTCTTGTTAAACAGACAGTACATTCTTAAATGTGCTGCCATGTAACCAATATCCACCTCATATTACTGAAACATCCCTAAGAAAGTAACTCCGTATAACCACCTCAAACCACTACTTTTGTAATCTCCATTTCTCTCTCTAATAACCGTTCTAGTAACTTTTCTTGGAGAGGCTATAAATAAAGATATTAAAGCTGCATTTAGGATCTTTTTCGGCATTTTGGGCAAATTTATAGCAGTAAACAACTTTTTGCCTTTGAAATCCTACAACCACCATAACCTTCACCACCCTTAGCTGCTTATAACCTTCATCATTACTACCTGCCACCGTATTTATCTTCTAAGGTCTGCTCCAATCTTCCTCTCCTCAATCTCTTTATTAGATCCTATTTTGCTGGTTTGCAACATTTCCTCGTTCGTTCAAAAAAAACCCTTTACATTTTGAAAAGATTAAAACTTTAGGAGTGTTTTCTGAATTTGATATAATTTTTGTTTATTTCTCAAGAAATTACATTAAAAAGTTACTTATTTGAGCATAAAATGCAAGTAAATGGACTTAAAGAAACTTTATATTCCTTGAAGGACTTGTTATATAATTTTGATTTTTATTGGTATTGACCAAAAAAATTTATATATTTTATATGAAAATAAAAGCCCAGTTGAAATTAAAGAAAAATGGTTTTCTTTGAATTTAATATAATTTTACTATTATATATTTCAAGAAAACAAAGTTTCAATGTATTGTACTTGATTGGAGCTTTTGTTCTTCAAAAGATAAGTAGTATTGAGCATTTATACTTTCTTGAAGTAATCAGATTTGGGAGCAAAGAAATATTTTCATGAATAAGCTAAAGTCCAAACAAGTTTCCATTGCAAAAAGTTTATTCTAGGACTTAAAAATCATTTTTAAGCTCATTATACATAAATATTTTGGATTAATTTTCTTACAAATACATGTTTCAAGTGATTAATATTAGTTAAATGATTTTTGGTAAAAGCTAATCCTTTTTCAAAATCAAATTATGCAAAAATTTTATTTTTTTGAAAAAAGATCTATCCCCCTGATGAAAGGATTGATCCTTTTCACATATTGAAAGGTCCCATTAGTGCAATGCTTACAGAGATCTATCCTCTCACCTGTGTCAAGGCTGAATTTGAGGCTGTGGCAAAAATAATTTATCTTTAAGGGCTAACGGTCGAAGAATGTTGCACAATAATTCTTTAGTATAAGATTAAAAGATTAATTTGCTATTGCCAAGTTCCTTTTAGATAACACTATTAGATCAATTTGCTGATGTCAAATTGTCAGAATATAGTTTAAATAGGGTGTCGAAGATTGAAGCATAGATCATATCACTCTTGTGAAATGATATGTGCCATCTAGGCGATAATAACTAGTGCAAAGAGGTTTTATTACACGTTGTCCCATAGGATACAACAATCCCAGTCACTCACTGTACGTCATTCTAATTTGCATAAGTTAAAAAGTAGAAGCTTTACCCATGTCGACTATTTTTCACCCCAAATAATTAAAACTCTAAAAGGACTTGGGAAAAACTTAAAATAGATATAATGATTATAATTAAAGTAGTGAATTAACTTTTGAATTGAGATGTATTGAAATAAAAAAAGTGCTTTCTCTATATATTTTATAATATAGAAGAAACAATGGAAGAAAACATTTAGTATAATAATTATTTGTTATTGAAAACTTAAGCAATTAAATCGTAATTGTAATTGTTAAAAAAATACAAATGTTAAGAAATTTAAAACCCTAGGTTACCTTAAGAAAATATGATGCTTATGTTTTTATTAAAATACTGTAATAATGCCCCACTTATATTAATAAAGACATTTAAGTGCTAACTTTTTTCGTGAAAATAGAAAGCTTTGCATAATGTAGGTCTAATGGCTTGAACCTCCACTTAGTGTTTTTATAACCTCTACTCTAGAGTCGATAGTTAACTAAGTCTTGAATTAATGCTACTTTAGGGATGCAAAGTATTGCATCACACACATAGATTTCTTATGTCCTACAATAAGCTTCCTTAAGCAGCACTTTATGGCCATGTGATTTATCATGGTTATAATGAGCATTTCTAGAAAATAAGCCCACATTCTCATAGGAAATGACCTCACTCTTGCATTCATATAGGTGAAGTTATCAGAGATGCTCATGTAACTCTAATCCCACTCAAATGAGCTATATACCTCATTAAGAGTAAAGACATACTTAACCTCTATTACTGTTATAGGATATGTGTATTGCATCTTAGGGAAAATTTTTTATTAAAAATGGACATGTTATTCAAACCATTCTATGAGTCATTTTTTCCTTTAAACCTAATTCTTGGGATCTCTAAATAACTAGGTAGGGCATCCTTATATTTAGTTTCTATTCTTGTTGGGGCTTTAATCCCATCCTTGTCGATGCTATCCAGATCTTTTCTCTAGCTAGAGCTTTTGTCAAAAGATCCATAAGATTATCACCAATTTGAATATAGTCAAATGGTACCATTAGTTATATAAGATCTCACATAGCTATGTTTTCTTCTTATAAATCTAGATTTTCCATTTTAATATTTATAATTAAATCTCCCAATAATTGTAGTACTATCACAATGGATTAAGACAGGTGGTATCGGTTTTACCATATTGGAATCTCAAATAAAAGATCTCGTAACCAACTTGTTTAGGCCCATGCTATAAGTTTAGCCTCCATGGTGGAGTTTGCAATGATTTGTTACTTTTTAGACTTCTAACAAATTGCTCGATTGCCTAACTAAACATATAGCCAGTGGTAAACAAAGAATCACCACCCCAGGTGTTCCAATGAACATCATTATATCCTTCAAGTATAGCAAGATAGTTTTTATAAAGTATGTCATAACTTAGAGTTCTTTTTAAATATCTAATCACATGATTAATTGCAGTCCAGTGCTCTAAGTTTAGTTTACTTGTAAATCTGGCCAACACCTTTATCGCATAAGCAATGTTAGATCAGGTGCAATCAGTGGCATACTTTAAGCTACCAATAATACTAGCATACTCTTTTTGGATCAAAATGAGAGCACAAGGGCTTGCAATCAAAAAACTTGTATTTTTTCTCAATTTTTTTTCAATATAATGAGATTGGTATAGAATAATATCATTTAAAGTCTTTGTGATCCTTATGCCTAGAATTACTTTTGCTTTCCTCAATCTTTCATGTCAAAGTAACTAGTAATAGCATTTTGGTAGTATTTATAATCCTTGGATTTATTCCAAAACTCAAAAGATTGTCAAGATATGAATAAATTATGACATGTGAATTACTTTGGTTTTGAAATCATTAGAAATTAAACACATATATTTTTCATGCCACTATTTGAGGGCTTGGTTTAAGCCATATATGATTTTAACAATTTACACACTTTATTTTCATTACTTGGCTAAACAAAGCCCTCAGGTTGCTCATAATAAATTTTTTTCCAACTCTCTATTTAAGAAAACTATTTTTACATCCATGTGATGGATTATTAAATCACAGATGCTAGCAATTGCAATTAGAACTCTTTTGATGTTATTTTACTCGTGAAAGAAAATGTATCAAAGAAATCAATATCTTCTTTTTGCCTATGGCCTTTAGCCATAAGCTTGGTTTTATATTTATCAATTGAGACATTAGGCTTCAATTTTTTTCTCAATACCCACTTACACTATATATGTTTAAAGTTAGTGGTAGGTCTACTAGTTTCCATGTTTTGTTGGTTAGAGGAGAACGCCTTGTCTAATATGGTAGGATCATCTTGAATATTGAACACATGATAATCAAGGCCAAAGTCTTTTATTATTTTTCCTCTTTTTATTCATCTAGTTTCATTCACAAGTTCATCTATTTTTATGGGTTGAGAAGCAAATTGTTCTCGAGCTTGCTGATTATATATAGGTTTAGGGATAATTGTTGGTCTTGGTTTAATGCCTTGCTCTTACTAGCTTCAAAAGGAAATTTATTTTCATGAAATATGGCATATAAGGATTGGATTATAACATTGTTTTCTTGGTCTAAAAACCTATATGCCTAACTAGTCAAGGCATAACCTATAAATGCACATCTAAAAGCCTTTATCGCAAGTTTTTGTCTTTTATGATCTGGTAGTTTAACAAAGGTAAGATAACACCACACTTTAAAATAACTCACATTTGACTTATAATTTTTCCAAAGCTCGTAAGGTGTTTTTAAAGAGTGTTTCTATGGTACTCTATTGAAGACATAGTAGTAAAAACTACTTCTCCCCATAAATTTTTAGGAGTACCAAAGCTCACCAACATTGCATTAATCAAATCTATTAGAGTTCTATTTTTGCGCTTTGCCATTCCATTTGATGCAAGAGAAAAAAGGGGATTAGTTTCATGGACAATACCTAAGGATTGAATAAAAACATTTAATCCAAGATTTTCGTATTCACCTTCTCTGTCACTCTTAACTCTTTTAATTTTGCTCCAAAGATTCTCTATCTTTTTTATATAGGTGGGAAACTTTTCAACAGCTTTACTTTTATTTTTCCTAAGATAAAGATATGTATATCTTGAAAAATCATTAGCAAAGGTTAAGAAATACCTTTTTCAACCCCGAGTTAGAATCCCTTCAAATTCACAAATGTCAGTGTAAATTAATTCTAGCAATTCAGAGTTTCTTACCAAACTTCTTAATGGTTTTTGTTATGATTTTGGCCATGCTATATGATTCACATTTTTCAAATAGATTATTTAGTTTAGCAATCAAACCTAAATTATTCATGTTTTTCACATATATATAATTAACATGACATAATCTAGCATGCCAAATATTTACACAAGAAACTATATAAGCAGAAACAATTGAAATTTTATTCCTTTCAATATTCAGTTTAAACAAGCCTCCATAGGCTTAACTTTGCCCAACAAACATGCCTATTTTTATTAGTGTAAATTGGTTTGGTTTAAAAACTTGTTTGAATCTGGCTTTGTTTAAAAGAAGTGTAGAAACCAGATTTTTTCTAATCTATAGAGCTACTAAACCGTAAGGATTAATTTGTTACCAAAAATAAAACTGAGTTCAGCATCACCATAACCCAAGCATTAGTGGTGCAGGAATCACCATCTTTTTTTGTCTTAAATAAAGAATAAGTTTTGAACCAAGTTTCCTCATCACAAACATGCCCAAAGGGACTAGAATCTACCTATCATCCTTAAAATGAATCAACAGTGTTAAACTTAGATATCATAGTCGTAAGTGGCTCTTTGGTTACATTAACCTAATAGGTCTTTGTTTCCAGAAACGATGTACTCTTGTTATATGTCTAGGTTTGCCACATACATAGTACACATCTTTTCTTTTATTATTTGGGACTTCTCTTGAAAGAGGTCCTTGGTTTTTTTTAATTAAATTGACCCTTTTGTTGTTTTCTGAAGGACTTAATTTTATCAAATTTCTTTTTCTATTTCAATATTGTATTATTTTAAGTCCTAAGCATGTTTTCATTAGATACGAAAAGATTTACCTTTGAATTATGTACACCATTTTAGGAGAATTGTTTTGATTCCTGTACTCTTTTTCTACTTTCAAGCACATGATAAGAGATTCAACGACCTTCCCAAATTCTTTTCAAAAGTCGGGCAATTCGTCAATAATGGAAAGGACTTCCATTTGTCATTAACAGTTATCCCTTCATGTGAAACATCATGTGCAAGCATCCCGTGACCATGGGCTTGTTCTATCACTGACTTATTCTCCACCATTTGAAATCTGAATTAATGGCTATAAGCATACTTTTTAGATCCAATTTTTTTAGTGTCATGCTTTTGTTACAACTGCTTCCATATTTTCTTTGTTTAAAAATAAGTTTAGTCATAATAATCTTGCAAATTGTTCGAAAGACAATTGAGTAAATAACTTTTGCAATAGTCATGATCTTTCTTTTATTTCTTTGCATTCTTTTTGTGCTCAGATTTTCTTCATCAATCATGGTTGTAGTGTTTTTTTTCTTAGGACTTTTTCCACCAAAATCTATGAGACATTTAAAAGAGTTAAGTAGGAAAAAGTTTTTCGCTTCCATTTCTTAAAATTTGCACTATGAAAGTAGAAAGGGTAGTTCAAGTAAGTAGCTTAGGTAGTTTTGGGCAAACTTTCAACAATGTTCTACATTAGGTATCATTTTATATTGTTGGAGAATGTTGCATAATAGTTCTTCAATATAGGATTGGAAGATCAATTTGCTATTGCTGAGTTCTTTCTGGATAGTACAAGTAAATCAATTTGCTACTATTGAATTATTAAAAATTCGATACTTCAAATAAGGTGACGAAGATTGAGGCATGGAACAAGTCGCTTTCGTAAGAAATTACGCACCTTCTTCGTGATAACAACTAGTGTAAAGAGATTTATTGCATGTCATCCCCTAAGATTCAACAAGCTTAGTCACACACTGTATACCTTTCTAGCCTGTACAAGTTAGAAGGTAGAAACTCTACCAAAATTAGCACTTTCTTCACCTAAATAATCAAAATTCTAAAAGGACTTAGGAAAAGCTTTAAATAGATTTAATAATTATAATTAAAGTAGTGAATTAACTTTTGAATTTAGATGCATTGAAATAAAGAATGCTTTCTCTATTTATAGTATAATGTAAAAGAAACAATGGGGAAAAACATTTACTATAATCATAAAATTATTCTTGAAAACTTAAGCAATTAAAATATGTTTGTAATTATTAAATATAAACCTACAAATTCTAAAAGATTTAAAACCTATTGTTACCTTGAGAAAATGTTTTGCTTACGTTTTTATTAAAATAATCCAGCACTAACAACATTGTAATAGTTATTTTTTATGCAAACAACAATTATTCTCTCCCTTTAACAAAGTATAATCGCTTAAACTCTCTCTAATTGTAAATTTCCTTCTCCAACACCGTTGAAGACATGAGAAAAAAAACTAAAAGGCTATAACTTTATTTTTTTTGGATAAATTAAGATTATTCAATTGCCTTAAAGTTTAGCTCTATATTCCTTTGTAATTCTTGTATCCAAGCCTTATTACATATTCTTTTGTTTTCCATTGTACCATATTGGCAAACATTTTGCGATTGAGAAGTAATTTTGTTTGTAAGAAAATCCTTGAAAGAGTGGGGCTTCAAAGGGTAAGAGATACTTGAGTGACCAACAATTAGGTATTACTTAAAGAGTAAGAGGTTACTATCCATGTCTAAAATGTATAACGATTGTGATATTTGTATCTTATCCTAGAATGGGTAAATTGTAAAAGATTTAAGTTAATGGATTAAGCATTTTGACAAGGAAACTAAGAAGAAAAGATGTCAGCACCTAGAGAATGGGTCAAAATTTTGCATATAATTTGTTTAATGTCTTTTCACTACGCTTTATTTACTTGCCATATTTATATTTTTCAACAAATGTTTAATTTCTAAATATCTTTCACTTGAATTGCAATTTCACTTTAAATTTTTAAGGAACTAATTTATTGCCTCTTGTTTTCCTTTACCACTTTGAGTTTCCAGTAACAAAATTAGAAAAGTATGATATATTATTATGTGATCAACTATATGAGTAATCAGAAGGTGTAAATAGAGGTGGCAAAATGAGCTCGTCCAAAAAACCGCTTGAAAAAACTCGAGCCCGAACTCGAATCGAATCTGATTTGATCAAAAAGTCAATGGCTCAAACTCGAGAAAACTTAAACCCAAAATGACCCAAACTCGAGAAAACTTAAACCCAAAATGACCCAAACTCGAAATGACCTAAACCTGAAAGAACTTGAACCTGAAATGACCCAAACCCAAAAGAACCCAAACCCGAGCCTAACCTAAACTTAAACCAAAATTTTAATACTAAAAATAAATAAAAAGAAATTATAATTAAAAAACTTTTTATAAATCAAAAAGTTTAATTATGAATTTTATTTTTATATTCTTTTAATAATTTAATTAAAAAATTAGAAACTTAATTTATATTTTAAATATGATTAAATTTGCTCATGAGTTGGGCCAAGCCACAGCCCAAATTTTTTTAAAATCCCAAGCCCAGGCCTTTATTTAATGTGCCTAGGTCTACTTATTTAAGCTAGAATTATTGTTCATCATATAAAAAAAGTTATTAATATTATATATTTTATAATTAAATTTAAATAAAATATATTAATTTAAAATCACTTTTTTGAGTCAAATTAGGCTAGTCTGATATAAAAATATAAAAACCTGAGCCCAAGCCTAATTGGGCTGGGAAGGTAGTCCAATTCTTGAGTAGGTCAATATATGATAAAAAATTAATTTATCAAAAAGTAAATCATATCATGAGCTTTGAAAACATTGTTAATAAAGTATATTATCCATTTATTACATTTTCTTTAATTTTATTAGTTAATCTCACTAAATATTGAGAGTTTACGTATATTAGTAGTAAAATTTTAAAAACTTCTTTGAATATTTTCTTATTTTATAATAATAATAATAATAATAATAATAATAATATTATTATTATTATTATTATTATTATTTCAAGTAATGATAATTAGAATCTGATAATAGAATAACAAAGTAATAAGATAAATTAAAAAAATATAAAAGTCATAATAAATAATACTATATAAAAAATGTAAAATATTAAAGATTAAAGATTAAATATTAACGCCATATATAATTTAATTAAATATTAAAAATTTAATTTATATTTTATATATGATTAAACATGCTCATGGGCCAAGCTGAGCTGTAGCCCGAATTTTTTTTAAAATTACAAGCCTAGGCTATTATTAAATATGCCTAGACACGCCTATTTAAGCTAGAATTACTGTTCATCACATTAAAGAATATTTTTTATTAATATTTATATATTTTATAATTAAATTTAAATAAA
>JBBYHL010326572.1:0-22680 GCA_038381835.1 Adansonia madagascariensis
ATTTTGATTTTGTAATGAAAATGGCCTTACACTTGTTCCCAAAATGTTCGTGCCCTGTTTTTGAGTCAAAACCTTGAGTGGTATCATTAATGGGCTGTTTCATCATCCCAAAATACTTTAGGGCTGTGCAAATGAGTTCATGATGCTCATGCCACTCTTTCCCTTCAGTGATGACATTCAAATGTTGATGAATCGAGTTTAGACCCATAATTTATCCCTTGCTGGCAGCAGCACTATTACAAATTGAAAAATCACTTTAAAATTCTAAACAATTTTTCGTGAATTTTTTGATATTTTCCTCTCAAAGTGTGTCGAATTATCTTTAAAACAATGTCTTATTCACCCCACATCATTCCGGATGAGAGAGTTATGATTTTTCAAATCTAGACTGTCCAAAACCTTTGGAATCCAAACATGTATTCTGGTTGGGCTATTCAGACCCACTAAATGATTTTTCTAAATTTTTAAAATATTTTTCCTAAAAGATTCATGAAATTCCCTTTTTAGAAAGGTATCACTTGCAACTTTTCAATACCAAATGAGTCCAAGGTGATTTTTCAAATTTTAATACACCTTGTCCCTCATATGATCTGCCAGCAGCATAATCAATCCAAACTTGAAATTTATTTCCATGGAAAGTGACTTTTTAGGATATTGGGAAAACTTTTAGATTGACCCTCATCGAGTTACCTTTCTAACGGTGTCTTGTCCACCCTCTAAAGCCTTCAAACCAATTTAGAATAAATTCGAGAAGCAGGATAGCGCAATGATGTCCCCTATTTTTGGTTATGGTCAAACTTAAGTTATTTTCCCGAGCTTTATCTCAAGACATTCGAATGTCACCCTAGCACCCCAATCAGCCTTGAGAACATGCTTTGACCTCCCACAAGCTCATATCAAGGCACGAACATATTTTACATCTTTACCATCCTCATTCACAATAATTTCTTTTATGAAAAATTGTCAAAACGCTCACACAGTTCCTAAATCACAAAGTTTTCTTAACTTATGTTTTCCAACTCGACTTCTCTAAAGAGTGTCAGACGTGTCACTTTTGAGGATACTCTAACCCCGACCTTCAGAAAGGATACTCCAACCATGCTTTTCAAAATTGTCGAGAATGAAAAATTTTCCTTTATCAAAATGATTTGTCACTTTTGGGGATACTCCAAACTCGACCTTCTGAAGGGATATTCTAACCCAGCTTTTCAAAATTGTCAAGATTTAAGAATCTTCCTTTGTCAAAATTATTTGTCATCCATGGGATACTCTAACCCCATTTTTCTAAGGGCATACTCTAACCCTATCTTCCAACTATAATTAAATTTTCCCCTTCTCAGACTTCCATGAATGTGTCGAACAAACTTTATTCAATCAAGAAACCCAGATGTATCTCAAAAATTGTCGATTTGGTTATTCCTACATAATCAATGCCAATTTCAAGATAAATTCCAATAGTCTATCCATTTTTCTTTATCATTGCATTGAATGATCCATGTTATGTTACTTCATTTATTGCCTTACTAACATGATTTCTTTATGATGATTATTTGCATTCATGTTTTTCAATCATTTCAAATAAAATTAAAGGTAGTGTTCCGCGTGTGTGTCTCTCTAGTGCCCAAAGTGGAACATTCCATTTTCAAAGTAAAATCTAGAGGTTATTTTTATTGAAAATTTTTATATTCCCCATCTTTTGGGAGTGTATATGAGATTAAATCTTTTTCATCAAAATCTGGATTCATATTTTTATAAGATTCATGCATTAAAAAAGGGTTATATCAAAATAATGACGAGGTAAGATCGAAAGAATCAAAATTGAGATAAGATATAGCTAGTAAGGTATCGATTTCGGGCGTCGCGAAGAGGTTCATGCCTCATCGTGCGTAACCAACTCCCAAACCCAAACGATGAATCTTTGTACTATGTAGACAATGGGATCAATGTTTTAAGTTTCGTAACTCAAAACATAGGTTTCAATAGGCATTCGATCATGCCTAGCCCAAAAAATCGGTGGCAACTCCAAGCATTGGCCATTTCATGATGGTCATCCGAGACTAACAAGATGAGCGATTCATCTTATGGTCCCCCCTCACTGTGTTATAGGCAGAGAATCTATACTTTCTCTTTCTCATCACATTGTGAAGGAAAAGTCTCAGTCAAGAAGATATTCCTAAGTCAAAAAAATATTTTAAGTCATATGCACCCATATATCCACGAGGACCCACCTCAAGGCCCATTGAAATAGCTTGGCAACTCCGCTGGGGACTGTATAGAGAGTTAGGCCAATAACTAGCCATGTCTTGCTAGGTTCTCAGTTCTTTCGATCTTTGGTCATTATTTAACTATGACCCTTTTTTTGTTTTGTCAACTAATCTTTTGTTTGGCATGATTGTTAGATTGTCTTACTTTCGAATAATCATTAGTTTAATAAAAATGGTAATACAGGAGTAAGCAAAAAGGTTTGATTGTTTCCCTATCACACACTGTGCACTTACATATGCATTAGAGTCCCGCCAAACCCCATCGCAAGGTTATAACCAAATCATTAGGAGGAAGTGAGCTATCTATGTTCGTGAGTAGCCCTCCGCACAGGGATAGAAATAATTTTCTGGATGTAAATTACCTATGTCTCTCGTGAGTAACCCTCCGTATTTGCATATGGAAATACATCCAATGGATCAAACTCGTGCCATCAAACCGGCGATGGGGCTAGGATCGGGGTCCCTTAATTGTCTTTAATGGACGAAAGAGCAATTTGGATACCATTTAGGCATAAACTTAAACCTCATATAGTGAGCCCTATGAGCTAAACCATGTCAAACCATATCGGAACATTGCTAGAATACCTAGAGAATAGGGTCACTCGGGGAAATATTCCTAACCTTTAGTCTTAATCACCATAATTATGTACGTGACAATGAGTATACATTTGTTACCCACACCTGCATTTTTATCATTTATCAAGGCATGCCGTCGTGCCACCCGAATGACGGCTAACCTTTGTATAAATAAGTAACGGTGAGCAAAAAACCATCTTTTGCAATGTCTTATGCTGTAAGCCATTTTGCTGTTCGAGTCATGACTTAATGCACATCCGCACTAGTGGTGATAAATGAATTTTATCACTGGTCAATTATTTTTTCATCAAAATAAGATGTTGCATCACCTCACGAAGGGTAAGCTACATCCGAACATATGGATACACTGCCCTTTTCTTGTCTCACCACCTTGGTTTAGACATGTTACGAATATTTTTCTCTGATGTTCTTAAATTCTTTGATTTCTTACATTTGTATCTTCTACATTTCACTAACTCATTTCCCTTTGTTTATGTTTTGGCGCATGCATCATCTCATCATAACTATCATCACTGTCATCATTTTGAGATAATTGTTCTGGTTAAATGTTTAGCAAGGGACCTTTTTGTGGCTCTATGAAAGATGTTATCGACAAAGCTGTTCCAGGATTCAATTGTCTCTAATGCATATGCATATTTACTCTCACCTTTTTACACTTGCATCAATCATTCATTATCTTAACTCATCATTGCATCATAATCAATCATCAATAAATACATTTTCAAGTAAAACTCTAATACAGGAATTAGGCCATAAAAGTGCACGGGACTCCAGGTGAATTAGGAAAATAGAACCTAACATCCTATATCGCTACAACATGCGATGCCGCAAACAAATCATAGAGAGTGATCATGAAGCTTGTATTGAGCAACTTGAGCTAATGTTTAAGGAATCACAAGACCAGATGCTCCATCAACAATGCAAAATGTAAACTCAAATCACGAAACTTATGGAACTAATGACAACCTTGGTGAAAGAAAAAGGGCAAGCCAGCACTGCTAAAACAAGGAATGATCCTCCCAACATAGAAAGTCCCTCTACCAATAATCTAGAGCTTGCCCAAAGGGAAGTTAGACAAGAACAATGGCCCGCTTCTCCACTTGTCACTTAGGCTCCGCTAGTCATCTACCTAAATCCCATTGCAACTGGTCAATTTATTCTCGGTACTTAAGGGGTGAACGTAGGGGTCTTTTTGACAGATTCAATAACTCTTGACCATGAGGAACTAGAGAAAACAAAAGGTCAAAAGTCCACCATGACTACGAAAGAAGTGACAAATTCCAGTTACTAAAAAATGCCTCTAAGCTGTCCAGGGGAGTGACAAGTTTGAAGCTCTTAGTGTGCAATTGTTGTCTCTAGTGTCCAACCTTGTCATTCCCTTAAAGTTCAAAGTCTCAGAGTTTGAAAAATTTAATGGAACCACCGACCCTTCCATCCATGTTCGAATGTACCTACAAAAAATGGTCGGGTAAGAGAAAGAGGAAAAGCTCCTCATCCATTGCTTCAGCACTGTCTCACTGGGGTAGCAGCTTGGTGGTATATTGAGCTAAATAATGTGAAAATCCAATCATGGGCCAACTTGGCTAGGGCTTTTCTAAATCAATACCAACACTTGTACGATTGGGCACCGGATTGACTTTCCCTAATGAATTTTGAGAAAAGATCCATTGAAAGTTTCAGGCAATACACCGAAAGGTGGAGAGAATAAGCAGCCCTAGTCCAACCTCCTCTTACAAAAAAAGAGATGAGTCACTTTCATTCATACCTTATGTGCTTTTTATTACGAGAAACTTGTAAGAAATGCCACCAAGAAATTTGCAGACTTAGTTCTCTTTGAAGAAATGATCCATGCCACCATCAAGAGTGGTAGAATGTCTGCTGGGGAAACAACAAGATCGAGTAAGAAACCTATTGCCGATAAGAAGAGGGAAGAAAAGGTCAATGCCATAAATTATGCTAGCTTATCTCAGCCAAGGCAATGTCAAGCACCCAACCCTCACTACTCAAGAACGCCACATTCTTACCTTATCACAATATCTCCACAGCCAATTTATGCCACAACTTATAACCCATCATTTGCAATCCCATTAAACCCACCACAAAGCTACCCTCCACAAGTCCACCAAAATGCCAATCGAACAACCAATAATGCACTCGACAATCAAGGTGCAAATTAACCAAGACAACATTTTGATCCTATCCATATGACCTATAAGGAGCTTTACCAAACCTTGCTCTGAAATCATTTAATGGCCCCAATCTTTGTCCAAAAAAAAAAGCCACCATACTCATAATGGTACAACCCTAATGCCCACTGTGAATACCATGCTAGGGTGGTAGGGTATGACATTGAAAACTATATGTATTTCAAATGAAATGTGCAAAATCTAATCAACTCAAAAGTCTTACAGTTTGGGATGAACCAGGGACTAAATATTGTTGCCAATCTTTTACCAAACCATACTGAGACAGCTACAAATATGATTAATACTAAGCCATAGAATTTGTCTTTCCACCAAGACCTAATTTTGATGATGGGGTCATGACGGAAGCCCTTGCACTTTTCCTATCCCTTTCATGTAATGTCAAGAAATGATAACCTACCTGCCCTTGCCTAAAGGTAGGTAGGTGTCCTATGTAAGAGGCATTTTTATCAAACATTATTGATGAAATGACTTTTGCTTATATCATCTTATATTGTTTGCTTACATCACTTTTCAATCTCTTTATCTCAATTACTCTATTGCCTTTATTTTTATCCGAATCCCTAGGTTGTGTTTATGCCATTTACAATGTCTATTTCTTCACCTTTTTAGGTGTCCTGACAATAGTGACATGGATGTGTTAATGGGTCTTTGAAGATCGATTTTGAATGATCAATTTGTGCTAGTGAAGTTGATCCGAAAGAAGGTTTCGAAGAAAGCTCAGTACCACCAGATCTCTCACAGTTCAAGATCAGCATCATAATTCCATCCTTATTGCCTAAAGATGAATGGGGCAGTCGAGGCGGCCTATCAAAACATTAAAAGAATAGTTGAAAAATTGGTTGAGACTTACAAAGACTGGCATAAGAAGCTATCCTTTTGCACTTCATGCCTATCAGACCTCAATTTGAACTTCCACAAGCACTACCCCATTTTCTTTTGTCTATAGGATGGAAGCTGTATTGCCTATCGAAGTCGAGACCCTTTCTCTCAGAGTCTTGATAGAAAGCAAACTTGAAGAAGCTGAATAGGTCAAGAACTGATACAACCTGCTTAACCTTATTAAGGAAAAATGCATGAAAGCCATCTGCCATGGTTAAAAGTACCAAAGACGCATGATCCAAGCCCATGATAAAAAGATGCACCCATGACAATTTCACCAGGCGAATTGGTATTAAAAAAGATCCTTCTAATTCACAAAGATGCACAGGACAAGTGGACCCCTAATTGGGAATGACCATATGTCATGAAGCAAGCCTTCTCTAGAGGGGGCCTAATCTTGTCAGAAATGAATGGTAATGCCTTGCCCAACCCAGTCAACTCAGATTTCGTCAAGAAATATTACACGTAGAGGGCGAAAACCTGAAAAGGTGTTCTTAAAAAATAAAGAAATAAAAAAATAGAAAAAAAAAAGAACAAAACAAAAGGAGAAAACAAAAAGAAAAAGAAAATAAAAAACAAACAAAAAAACAAAAAGGGGTCCAGATGAAAATCCAAAAAGGGCAATTGGGCAACCGACCCAACTACAGTTAAAAACCACAAAGGTGACTTGAGAAGATCAATTTTGATGGGGCATGGATCGAGAGCACATACAGGATAATGCGAAACAATCCTAAGGATCTTTCGAAGGTTAGCTCATGCTAGGCACATTCATTGTTCGAAAAAGATCTTGAAAAATGCCTAAAGAATATCCATGTCATGAATATCAGAGGCATCTTTCGCCCAAAAGACCATCATTCTGGCTACCCTATCACTTGTTTGTCAAAGAAATATATACCAAGTTATATTTTTTTGTTGTCATGAATAAATATTGCCTTGTTTCTTTTAACCCCAGTACAATACAGATTGCACTTGTCATTTAGTTAATAATGTTTGACAATCAACTGAAATATGCATCAGGACATCTTGATATTACATTGAAAGGAAAAAAAAAGTATAGGGAACTCTGCTCACACCCTGATCATCCATATCATGCACTTTTCGTGTCCAAACACCTACTCGGCATGACTATACACCAAACCATTTGTTGCATTCACAAGCCACATCTCAAGAAAAACCATTTTAAGCTAACTAAAAATTGACCTATTAAAACTAAAGACATCAACCTAATTAGTCAAATAGTCTCTAAATAGTTGACATTGCCTTTCAATTGTTAGGAAAATGATTGAGCCTCCCAAATTGGGAAACACAACAATCCAAATTCTTGAGAATAGATTTTTGATATTATCCCTAGTGGAGCCAAGATAACCTACAATCCCTAGCGGGATTAGGAAAATTACCATCTATAGTTGCATCAAAGATAAATTGCCATCCCTCTAAGAGTATGAATAACATACAAAAATAACTATGGTGATCTCCCATATTAGACTTCACATCATGCAATCATGATAGCATTCCATATCATGCATTCACATTACCATCACATATCATGATTTTTGCAAAGTTACTTCAAGCCAGGTTCACCAAACCTCCAAAAAGTCCCTGGTAAGAACTCTGAGCTTCGTAAACCAAGCATTATTCAGGAGGCACCTATCAAGAAACCTTCTTAAGCCCATATGAGCTAGTGGCAACAAACTTGTCTGCAAACAACCTAATGCCAATCATACCTACATCAAGCCCATAAGTCAATGGCACCTCTTCAAAGCCCATAAGTCAGTGGGCACTTTTTTAAAGCCCATAAGTTAGTGGCACTCTTTTCAAAGCCCATAAGTCAGTGGCACCCTTTATAGCCCACAAGTCAATGGCACCCTTTCAAAGCCCACAAGTCAGTGGCACCCTTTAAAGCCATAAGTCAGTGGCACCCCTTCAAAGCCATAAGTCAGTGGCATCCCTTCAAAGTCTATAAGTCAGTGGCACCCTTTTCAAAGCCGATAAGTCAGTGGCACCCTTTTCAAAGCCCATAAGTCAATGGCACCTTTTTTAAAGCCCATAAGTTAGTGGCACCCTTTAAAGCCCATAAGTCAGTCAAGTTAGTGGCATCTCTCAAAGCCCACAAGTTAGTGGCACCCCTTTAAACCCAATAAGTCAATCAAGTCAGTGGCATCTCTTCAAAACCCACAAGTTAGTGGCACTTTTTCAAAGCCCATAAGTCAGTGGCACCCCTTCAAAGCCCATAAGTTATGGCACCTTTTTCAAAGCCCATAAGTCAGTAGCACCCTTTCAAAGCCCACAAGTCAGTGGCACCTCTTCAAAGCCCACAAGTCAGTGGCACCTTCATCAAGCCCATAAGTTAGTGGCACCTTTTTTAAAAGCCCACAAGTCGTGGCACCTTTTCAAAACCCACAAGTTAATGGCAACTTTTTTAAAGCCCACAAGTTAGTGACACCCTTTAAAGCCCACAAGTCAGTCAAGTTAGTGGCACCTCTTCAAAGCCTACAAGTTAGTGGCACCTCTTCAAAACCCATAAGTCAGTGGCACCCCTTCAAAGCCCATAAGTTATGGCACCCTTTTCAAAGCCCACAAGTCAGTGGCACCCTTTCAAAGCCCACAAGTCAGTGGCACCTTTTCAAAGCCCACAAGTCAGTGGCACCCTCATCAAGCCCATTAGTCAGTGGCACCTTTTCAAAACCTATAAGTCAGTGGCACCATTTTTAAGAGCCCATAAGTTAATGGCACCTTTTTCAAAGCCCACAAGTTAATGGCACCCTTTTCAAAGCCCACAAGTCAGTGGCACCCTCTTCAAAGCCTATAAGTTAGTGGCACCTTTTTCAAAAGCCCACTAGTCAGCGACACCTTTTCAAAGCCCACGAGTCAGTGGCAACTTTTCAAAGCCTATGAGTCAGTGGCAACTTTTTAAAGCCCATAAGTCAGTGGCACCTTTTCAAAGCCCACATGAGCTGGTGGCACCCAAGACTGAGTTAAAGCTCGTATAAGTTGGCAGCACTTGTGAAATCAGACAAACTTGGATTCTCGTAATAATCTCCATTTCTTTTGTGATAGGGCACTACAATCATGTTTTCCACATTGGAATACATGATGTTGATGCCTGGGATTTGCAAGAAGAGCTTTTTTTTCCACCATTTTTTTTATAATCAAAGTTCATCCATGAGATGAATCAAACTTTGATTTTCATAATAATTTTTACTTTTTTTAGTGGCACTACAATCATGTTCTTCACGTTGGGACACATGATATTGATGCTTTGAATTTGCAAGAAAAGCTTTTCATTCCACCATTTTTCGTATAATTAAAGTTTATCTGTGAAAAGAGACAAACTTGGATACTCAATATAATCTCAATTTCTTTTGTTATTGGCACTACAATCATGTTCTTCATATTGGGATACACGATATTGATGCTTTGGTTTAGCAAGAAAAGTTTTTCTTTCCACTATTTTCCCTATAATTAAAGTTCATCCATGAAATAAGACAAACTTGGATACTCATTACAATCTCCATTCTTTTTTTATTGGCTCCACAATCATGTTCTCCACATTGGGATACATGTTATTGATGCTTTGGATTTGCAAGAAAAGTTTTGTTTCCACCATTTTCCTTATAATTAATGTTCATTCGTGAAATGAAACAAACTTGGATACTCATTATAATCTCCATTCATTTTGTTGTTGGCACTACAACCATGTTCTCCTCATTGGGATACATGATATTAATGCTTTGGATTTGCAAGAAAAGCATTTTTTCCCACCATTTTCCTTATAATTAATGTTCATCTGTGAAATGAGACAAACTTGGAAACTTGCAATAATCTCCATTCTTTTAGTTATTGGCATAACAATCATGTTCTCCTTATTGAGACACATGATATTGATGCTTTGTATTCATAAGAAAAACTTTTCTTTCCTCCATTTTCTTTATAATTAAAGTTTGTTAATCAAATGAGTCAAACTTGGATTTTCGTAATAATCTACATTCTTTTTGTGATTTGGCACTACGATCATGTTCTCCACTCTGGATACACGACATTAAAGCTTCAAATTTTCTAGAAAAGGTTTTTATTCCACCATTTTCCTTATAACTAATGTTCATTTATGAAATGAGACAAAGTTGGATACTCGTAACAATCTCGATTCTTTTTTTAATGAGGACTACAATCATATTCTCCACATTGGGATACACGATATTGATGCTTTGGAATTGCAAGAAAAGCTTTTCTTTCCACCATTTTCCTTATAATTAATGTTCATCCATGAAATGAGACAAACTTGGATACTCGTAATAATCTTCATTCATTCTATTAGTAGCACTATAATCATGTTCTCCATATTGGGATACATGATACTGATGCTTTGGATTTGCAAGACAAGCTTTTCTTTCCACCATTTTCCTTATAATTAATGTTCATATGTGAAATGAGATAAACTTGAAAATTCATAATAATCTCTATTTTTTGTTATTGGGCACTACAACCATGTTCTCCTTATTGGGATACATGATATTGATGCTTTGGCTTGGTAAGAAAAGGTTTTCCTTCCACCATTTTCCTTACAATTAAAGCTATCCATCAGATAAGTTGAACTTGGATTCTCATAATAATCTCCATTTCTTTTGTGATTGGGCACTACAATCATGTTCTCCATATTGGGATGCAAGATATTGATGCTTTGGATTTGTAAGAAAAGCTTTTCTTTGCATTATTTTCCTTACCATTAATGGTTATTCGTGAAATAAGACAAACTTGGATACTAATTATAATCTCCATTCTTTCTATCATTGGCACTACAATCATGTTTTCCTCATTGGGATACACAATATTGATTCTTTGGATTTGCAAGGAAAGCATTTTTTTCCTCCATTTTCCTTATAATTAAAGTTCATCTGTGAAATAAGACAAACTTGGATACACATTATAATCTCCACTACAATCATGTTCTCCTCATTGGGATACACAATATTGATGCCTTGGATTTGCAAGGAAAGCTTTTGTTTCCTCCATTTTTCTTATAATTAAAGTTCATCCGGGAAATAAGATAAACTTGAATACTCATTATAATCTCCCTTCTTTTTGTTATTGGTACTATAATTATATTCCCCACTTTGGGACAAACGATATTGATCTTTGGATTTGCAAGAAAAGCTTTTGTTTCCACCATTTTCCTTATAATTAAAGTTTGTCCATCAAATGAGTCAAACTTGGATTCTTGTAATAATCTACATTCTTTTTATGATTGGGCACTACAATAATGTTCTCTACATTAGGATACATGCTATTGATGCTTTGAATTTGCATGAAAATCTTTTCATTCCACCATTTTCCCAAAGTTCATCCATGAAATGAGACAAATTTGGTTACTCGTAACAGTCTCCATTCTTTTTTCTAATGGGGACTGCAATCATGTTTTTCATATTGGGATACATGATATTGATGCTTTAATTTAGCAAGAAAAGCTTTTCTTTCCACCATTTTCCATATTATTAAAGTTCATCTGTGAAACAAGACAAACTTGGATACTCGTAACAATCTCCATTCTTTTTCTTATGGGCACTACAATCATGTTCACCTTGTTGGATACACGTTATGGACGCTTTGATTTGCCAAGAAAAGCTTTTCTTTCCATTCCACCTCTTTCTTTATTATTGAAGTTCATCCATGAAATGGCACAAACCTGGATACTCATTATAATCTCCTTTGATTCTATTATTGGTACTATAATCATGTTTTCCTTATTAGGATACACGATATTGATTCTCTGGTTTGGCAAGAAAAACTTTTCTTTCCACCATTTTCGTTATAATTAAAGTTCATCCATGAAATGGGACAAACTTGGATACTCATTATAATCTCTATTCTTTTTGTTAGTGGCACTACAATCATGTTCTCCACATTGGGATACACGATATTGATGCTTTAGATTTGCAAGAAAAGTTTTCTTTCCACCATTCTCCTTATAATTAAAGTTCATCTATGAAATGATATAAACTTGGATACTCATTATAGTCTCCATTCTTTTGGTTACTGGGACAACAATCATGTTCTCCATATTGGTATACATGATATTGCTACTTTGGATTTGCAAGAAAAACCTTTTTCTTCACTACTTTCCTTATAATCAAAGTTCATCCATGAAATGATACAAACTTGGATACTTGCAATAACCTCTATTTTTTCATTGGTGGCACTAAAATCATGATCTCCATATTGTGATACACAATATTGATGCTTTGGATTTGCAAGAAAAGGTTTTCTTCTCACTATTTTCCTTATAATTAAAGTTCATCTGTGAATCGACACAATCTTGGGTACTCATTATAATCTCCATTCTTTCTATCATTAGCACTACAATCATGTTCTCATCGTTGGGATACACAATATTGATTCTTTGGATTTGCAAGAAAAGCTTTTCTTTTCACCATATTCCCTATAATTAAAGTTCATCCGTGAAATGAGACAAAATAGGATACTCATTATAATCTCCATTCTTTCTATTATTGACACTACAATCATGCTCTTCTCATTGGGAAACACAATATTGATGCTTTGGATTTGCAAGAAAAGCTTTTATTTCATCTATGTTTCTTATAATAAAGTTCATCCATGAAATGAGACAAATTGGATACTCAATATAATCTCCACTCATTTTGTTATTGGCACTACAATCATATTCCCTACTTTGGGATACATGATATTGATGCTTTGGTTTAGCAAGAGAAGCTTTTTTTTTCACCATTTTCCTTATAATTAAAGTTTATCCATGAAATGAGACAAACTTGGATACTCATTATATAATCTCCATTATTTTTTTTACTAGCACTACAATCATGTTCTCCACATTTGGATACACAACATTGATGCTTTGGATTTGCAAGAAAAGCTATTCTTTCCACCATTTTCCTTATAATTAATTTTCATCCGTGATATGGGATAAACTTTGATACTTGTAATAATCTCCACTCTATTTTTATTGGGCACTACATGTTCATCTCATTAGGATACACGATATTGATGCTTTGATTTGGCAAGAAAAGCTTTTCTTTCCACCATTTTCCTTATTATTAAAGTTTATCTGTGAAATGAGACAAACTTGGATAGTCGTAATAATCTCCATTCTTTTTGTTATGGGCACTACAATCATGTTCTTCTCATTGGGATACACAATATTGATTCTTTGGATTTGTAAGAAAAGCTTTTCTTTTCACCATTTTCCTTATAATTAAAGTTTATCCACGAAATGAGACAAACTTGGATACTCATTATAATCTCCATTCTATTTGTTATTAGCACTGCAATCATGTTCTCCACATTGGGATATACAATATTGATGCTTTCGTTTGGTCAGAAAAGCTTTTTTTTCCACCATTCCTTATAATTAAAGTTCATCCGTGACATGAGACAAATTTGGATACTCATTATAATCTCCATTGTTTTTGGAATTGGCACTACAATCATGTTCTCCACGTTGGGATACACGATATTGCTGCTTTGGATTTGCAAGAAAAACTTTTCCTTCCAATATTTTCCTTATAATCAAAGTTCATAGTGAAAGGAAACAAACTTGGATACTCATCATAATCTCCATTCTTTTTGTTATGGGCACTACAATCATGTTCTCCACATTGGGATATACAATATTGATGCTTTGGATTTGCAAGAAAAGCTTTTCTTTCCACTATTTTCCTTATAATGAAAGTTCATCCCTGAAATGAGACAAACTTAGATACTCACTATAATCTCCATTGTTTTTGGTATTGGCACTACAATCATGTTCTCCATATTGGGATACACGATATTGCTGCTTTGGATTTGCAAGAAAAACTTTTCCTTCCACCATTTTCCTTATAATCAAAGTTCATCCGTGAAAGGAGACAAACTTGGATACTCATAATAATCTCCATTCTTTTTGTTATAGGCACTACAGTCATGTTCTCCACATTGGGATAGACAATATTGATACTTTGGAATTGCAAGAAAAGCTTTACTTTCCTTCATTTTCCTTATAATTAAAATTCATCCGTAAAATGGGACCAAACTGGATACTCATTATAATCTCTATTCTTTTTCTTGTTGGCACTACAATCATGTTTTTCACATTAGGATACACGATAATGATGCTTTGGTTTGGCAAAAAAAGCTTTTCTTTCACCATTTTCCTCATAACTAATGTTCATCTGTGTAATGAAACAAACTTGGATCTAATTATAATCTCTATTCTTTTTGTTATTGACACTACAATCATGTTCTCCACATTAGGATACACGATATTGATACTTTGGATTTGCAAGAAAAGATTTTCTTTCCACCATTTTCCTTAAAATTAATGTTTATCCGTGAAAGAAGACAAACTTGGATACCCATAATAATCCCCATTTTTTTTTGTTTTTGGGCACTACAACCACGTGATTAAAGTTTATCTGTGACATAAGACAAACTTGGATGCTTATTATAATCTCCATTCTTTTTGGTATTGGCACTACAATCATGTTCTCCACATTGGGATACATGATATTGTTGTTTTGGTTTGCAAGAGAAACTTTTGCTTCCACCATTTTCCCTATAATGAAAATTCATCCCCAAAAGGAGACAAACTTGGATACTAAATCTCCATTCTTTCTACTATGGGCATTACAATTAAGTTTTCCACATTGGGATGGACAATATTGATGCTTTGGATTTGCAAGAAAAGCTTTTTTTCCTCCATGTTCTTTATAATTGATGTTTATCTATGAAATGAGACAAACTTGGATACTCACTATAATCTCCATTCTTTTTGTTATTGGCACTACTATCATGTTCTCCATATTGGGATACAAGATATTGATGCTTTGGTTTGGCAAGAAAAGTTTTCTTTCCACCCTTTTCCTTATAATTAAAGTTCATCCATGAAATGAATCAAACTTGGATACTCATTATAATCTCCATTCTTTTTGGTATTGGCACTACAATCATGTTCTTCACATTTGGATACACGATTTCGATGCTTTGGATTTGCAAGAAAAACTTTTCCTTCCACCATTTTCCTTGTAATCAAAGTTCATCCATGAAAAGAGACAAACTCAGATACTCATAATAATCTCCATTCTTTTTGTTATGGGCTCTACAATCTTGTTCTCCACATTGGGATACACAATATTGATGGTTTGGATTTGCAAGAAAAACTTTTCTTTCCTTCATTTTCGTTATAATTAAAGTTCATCCATGAAATGGGACAAACCTGGATACTCATTATAATCTCTATTCTTTTTGTTATTGGCACTACAATCATGTTTTCCACATTAGGATACACGATACTGATGCTTTGGTTTGGCAAGAAAAGCTTTTCTTTCACCATTTTCCTTATAACGAAGGTTCATTTGTGAAATGAAACAAACTTGGATGCTAATTATAATCTCCATTCTCTTTGTTATTGGCACTAGAATCATGTTCTCCATATTGGGATACACGATATTGATGCCTCAGATTTTTAGGAAAAGCTGTTCTTTTCATCATTTTCCTTATAACTAATGTTCATCTGTGAGATGAGACAAACTTGGATACCCGTAATAATCCCCATTCTTTCTATTTTTGGGTAGTACAATCATGTGATTAAAGTTCATCTAAGGCATGAGACAAACTTGGATACTCATTTAGTCTTTAGTCTTTCTGGTATTGGCACTATGATCATGTTCTCTTTATTGGTATACACGATATTGATGCTTTGGTTTGGCAAGAAAAGCTTTTCTTTCCACCATTTTCCTTATAATTAAAGTTCATCCATGAAATGAATCAAACTTGGGCACTTATTATTATCTCTATTTTTTTAAGTATTAGCACTACAATCATGTTCTCCACATTTGGATACACGATATTGATGCTTTGGATTTGCAAGAAAAACTTTTCCTTCCACCATTTTCCTTGTAATCAAAGTTCATCCATGAAAGGAGACAAACTTGGATACTTATAATAATCTCCATTCTTTTTCCTATGGGCTCTACAATCATGTTCTCCACATTGGGATGCACAATATTGATGCTTTGGATTTGCAAGAAAAGCTTTTCTTTCTTTCATTTCCTTATAATTAAAGTTCATCCATGAAATGGGATAAACCTAGATACTCGTTACAATCTCTATTTTTTTTGTTATTGGCACTACAATCATGTTTTCAACATTGGGGTACATGATATTGATGCTTTGGTTTGGCAAGAAAAGCTTTTCTTTCACCATTTTCCTTGTAAATAAGGTTCATCTGTGAAATGAAACAAACTTGGATACTAATTATAATCTCCATTCTTTTTGTTATTGGCACTGCAATCATGTTCTCTACATTAGGATACATGATATTAATGCTACGGATTTGCAAGAAAAGCTTTTCTTTCCACTGTTTTCCTTATAAATAATGTTCATCTATGAGATGAGACAAACTTGGATTCTCGTAATAATCCCCATTCTTTTTATTTTTGGGTAGTACAATCACGTGATTAAAGTTCATCCGTGGCATGAGATAAACTTTGATACTCATAATAATCTCCATTCCTTTTGGTATTGGCGCTATAATCATATTCTCCACATTGGGATACACGATATTGCTATTTTGGATTTGCTAGAAAAACTTGTCCTTCCACCATTTTCCTTATAATCAAAGTTCATCCCTGAAAAGGAGACAAACTTGGATACTCATATTAATCTCCATTCTTTTTGTTTTGGGCCCTACAATCATATTCTCCACATTGGGATAGAGAATATTGATGCTTTGGATTTACAAGAAAAGCTTTTCTTTTCTCCATTTTCCTTATAATTAATGTTCATCTGTGAAATAAGACAAACTTGGGTACTCATTATAATCTCCATTCTTTTTGTTATTGGCACTACAAACATGTTCTCCATATTGGGATACATGATATTGATGCTTTGGTTTGGAAAGAAAAACTTTTCTTTCCACTATTTTCCTTATAATTAAAGTTTGTTCATGAAATGAATCAAACTTGGATGCTTATTATAATCTTCATTCTCTCTGTTATTGGCACTACAATCATGTTCTCCACATTTGGATACACAATATTGGTGCTTTGGATTTGCAAGAAAAGCTTTTCTTTCCCTCATTTTTCTTATAATTAACGTTCATTCATGAAATGAGATAAACTTAGATACTTGCAATAATCTCCATTCCTTTTGTCATTGGGCACTACAATCAAGTTCAAATCATTGGGATACACGAGATTGTTGCCTTGATTTAGCAAAAAAAGCTTTCTTTTCACATTTTCCTTGTAATTAAAGTTTATCTATTAAATGACACAAACTTGGATTCTCATAATAGTCTCCATTCTTTTTGTGATTGGGCACTACAATCTTGTTCTCCACATTATGATACATGATATTGAGGTTCTGATTTGGCAAGAAAAGCTTTTCTTTCCACCATTTCCCTTATAATTAAAGTTCATCCATGAAATGAAATAAACTTAGATACTCATTATAATCTCCATTCTTTTTGTTATAGGCACTACAATCGTGTTCTCCTTATTGGGATACACAATATTGATGCTTTGGATTTGCAAGAAAAGCTTTTTTTTTCAACCATTTTTCATATAATTAAAGTTTGTCCATCAAATGAGTAAAACTTGGATTATTGTAATAATCTACATTCTTTTTGTGTTTGGGCACTACATTCATGTTTTACAGATTGGGATACATGATATTGATGCTTTGAATTTGCAAGAAAAGCTTTTCTTTCAACCATTTTCCTTACTATTAATGGTCATCTGTGAAATGAGACAAACTTGGATAGTCATAATATTCTATATTCCTTTTGTCATTGGGCACTACAATCATATTCACCTCATTTAGATACATAATATTGATTTTGATTTGGCAAAAAAGGCTTTTCTTTTCTCCATTTTCCTTATAATTAATGTTTGCCCATCAAATGAGTTAAACTTGGATTCTCATAATAATCCCCATTCTTTTTGTGATTGGGCACTACAATCATGTCCTCCACACTGGGATTCACGATATTGATACTTTGGTTTGGTAAGAAAGGCTTTTCTTTCCACCATTTTCCTTATAATTAAAGTTCATCTGTGAAATGGAACAAAGTTGGATACTTGTAATATTCTCCTTTCTTTTTGTTATTGGCACATAATCATGTTCTTTGTATTTGGACACACAATATTGATGCTTTGGATTTGCAAGAAAAGCTTTTCTTTCTCCTATTTTCCTTATAATTAATGTTCACCTGTGAAATGAGACAAACTTGGATACCCGTAATAATCCCTATTCATTTTGTTATTAGGCACTGCAATCACGTTCACCTCTATGGGATACATGATATTATGCTTTGATTTGGCAAGAAAAGCTTTTCTTTCCACTAGTTTTTGTATTATTGAAGTTTATCTGCAAAACGAGACAAACTTGGATACTCGTAATAATGTCCATTCTTTTTGTTATGGTCACTACAAACATGTTCTATGAGATACATAATACTGATGCTTTGGATTTGCAAGAAAAACTTTTCTTTCAACCATTTTCCTTATAATTAAAGTTTGTCCATCAAATGAGTCAATCTTGGATTATCGTAATAATCTGCATTCCTTTTGTAATTGGGCACTACAATCATGTTCTCCATGTTAGGATACATGATATTGATGCTTTGGATTTGGAAGAAAAGCTTTTCTTTCTCATATTTTCCTTATAATTAACGTTTATCCAAGAAATAAGACAAACTTAGATGCTTGTAATTATCTCCATTCGTTTTGTTATTGGGCACTACAATCATGTTCACCTCATTGGGATACCTGATATTGATGCTTTCATTTGGCAAGAAAAACTTTTCTTTCCACCAGTTTCCTTATTATTGAAGTTCATCTATGAAACAAGACAAACTTGGATGCTCATAATAATCTCCATTCCTTTTGTTGTAGGCTCTACAATCATTTTCTCCTCATTGGGATACACAATATTCATGCTTTGGATTTGTAAGAAAAGCTTTTCTTTCTCCCATTTTTCTTATAATTAACGTTTATCAGTGAAATGAGACAAACTTGGATACCCATAATAATCTGCATTCATTTTGTTATTGGGCGTTACAATCACATTCATCTCATTCGGATACACTATATTGATGCTTTGATTTGGAAAGAAAAGCTATCTTTTTTGCTATTTTTCTTATAATTAACGTTCACCCATGAAAGGAGATAAACTTGGATACCCGTAATAATCCCCATTATTTTTGTTTCTGGGCACTACAATCACGTGATTAAAGTTTATCCGTGACATGAGACAAACTTGGATACTCATTATAATCTCCATTCTTTTTGGTATTAGCATGATAATCATGTTCTCCACATTGGGATACACGATATTGCTATTTTGAATTTGCAAGAAAAACTTTTCCTTCCACCATTTTCCTTATAATCAAAGTTCATCCCTAAAAGGAGACAAACTTGGATACCCGTAATAATCTCCATTTTCTTTGTTATGGGCACTACAATCATGTTCTCCACATTGGGATACATAATATTTATGCTTTGGATTTGCAAGAAAAGCTTTTCTTTCCTTCATTTTCCTTATAATTAAAGTTCATCCATGAAATAGGACAAACCTGGATACTCATTATAATCACTATTCTTTTTGTTATTGGCACTATAATCATGTTTTTCACATTGGGATACACGATATTGATGCTTTGGTTTGGTAAGAAAAGCTTTTCTTTCACCGTTTTCCTTATAACCAAAGTTCATCTATGAAATGAAACAAACTTAGATACTAATTATAATTTCCATTCTTTTTGTTATTGGCACTACAATCATGTTCTCCACATTGGGGTACATGATATTGATGCTTTGGATTTGCAAGAAAAGCTTTTCTTTTCACCATTTTCCTTATAATTAATGTTTATTCATGAAAGGAGACAAACTTGGATACTCGTAATAATCCCCATTCCTTTTGTTTTTGGACACTACAATCATGTGATTAAAGTTCATCCATGACATGAAACAAACTTAGATACAAATTATAATCTCCATTCCTTTTGGTATTGGCACTATAATCATGTTCTCCACATTGAGATACACGATATTGCTTTTTGGATTTGCAAGAAAAACTTTTCCTTCCACCATTTTCCTCATAATCAAAGTTCATCTTGGAAAAGAGACAAACTTGGATACTTGTAATAATGTCCATTGTTTTTGTTATGGGTACTACAATCATGTTCTCCACATTAGGATAGACAATATTGACGCTTTGGATTTGCAATAAAAGCTTTTCTTTCCTCAAATTTCCTTATAATTATTGTTCATCCATGAAATGAGATAAACATGGATACTCATTATAATCTCTATTCTTTTTATTATTGGCACTACAATCATGTTCTCCATACTGGGATACACAATATTGATGTTTTGGATTTGCAAGAAAAGTTTTTTTCCCCATTTTTCTTATAATTAAAGTTTGTCCATCAAATGAGTCAAACTTGGGTTCTCATAATAATCTACATTCTTTTTGTGATTGGGCACGACAATCATGTTCTTCATATTGGGATACACAATATTGATGCTTTGGATTTGCAAGAAAAGCTTTTCTTTTCACCATTTTCCTTATAATCAAAGTTTATCCGTCAAATGAGCGAAAATTTGATTCTCATAATAATCTCTATTCCTTTTTTTAGTGGCACTACAATCATGTTCTTCACTTTGGAATACACGATATTGATACTTTGGATTTGCAAGAAAAGCTTTTCTTTGCACCATTTTCCTTATAACTTATATTCATCAGTGAAATGAGACAAACTTGGATACTCGTAATAATCTCCATTCTTTTTGTTATTGGGTGCCAAAATCATGTTCAACTCATTAGGATACAGAATATTGATGCTTTGGTTTGGCAAGAAAAGATTTTCTTTCCACCATTTTCCTTATAATTAAAGTTCATTCGTGAAATGAGATAAACCTTGATACTCATAATGATCTCCATTCTTTTTGTTATGGCCACTGCAATCATGCTCTCCATATTGGGATACACGATATTGAAGCTTTGGATTTGCAGGAAAAGCTTTTCTTTCCACCATTTTCCTTACAATTAATGGTCATATGTGAAATGAGATAAACTTGGATACTCATAATAATCTTAATTCCTTTTGTCATTGGGCACTACAATTATATTCACCTCATTGGGATACATGATATTGATGCTTTGGTTTGGCAAGAGAAGCCCTTCCTTTCACCATTTTCCTCATAATTAAAATTTGTCCATCAACTGAGTCAAACTTGGATTCTCACAATAATCTCCATTTTTTTGTGATTAGTCACTACAATCATGTCTCCACATTGGGATACACCATACTGATGCTTTGGTTTGGCAAGAAAAGCTTTTCCTTCCACCATTTTCCTTACAATTAAAGTTCATCCATGAAATAAGAAAAATCAAGATACTCATAATAATCTTTATTCTTTATGTTATGAGCATTGCAATCATGTTCTCCATATTGGTATACACGATACTAAAGCTTTGGATTTGCTAGAAAAGCTATTCTTTCCACCATTTTCCTAAAATTATTCTTTATCCATGAAATGAGACAATCTTGGATACTCATAGTAATCTCTATTTTTTTTGTTATTGGGCACTGCAATGATGTTCTCGTCATTGGGATACAGGATATTGATGCTTTAGTTTGGAAATAAACGATTTTCTTTCCACCATTTTCCTTATAGTTAAAGTTCATTTATGAAATGAGAAAACTTGAATACTCATTATAATCTCCATTCTTTTTGTTTTTGGCACTACAATTATGTTCTCCACGTTGGGATACATAATATTGGTGTTTTGGATTTGCAAGAAAAGCTTTTCTTTCCACCATTTTCCTTATAATTAATGTTCATCCGTGAAATAAGACAAACTTGGATACTCGTACTAGTCTCCTTTTTTTTTATTATTGGGCACCATAATCATGTTTTTCTCATTGGGATACACAATGTTGATGCTTTGATTTAGCAAGAAGAGCTTTTCTTGTAGCCAGTTTGCTTTCTATTGAAGTTCACCTATGAAATGAGACAAACTTGGATACTCATAATAATCTCAATTCTTTTTGTTATGGGTACTATAATCATGTTTCCCTCATTGGGATACCAATTTGATGCTTTGGATTTGCAAGAAAAGCTTTTCTTTCCACCATTTTTCTTATAATTAAAGTTTGTCCATTAAATGAGTGAAGCTTGGATTCTCGTAATAATCTCCATTCTTTTTGGGATTGGCACTGCAATCATGCTCTCCATATTGGGATACACAATATTGATGCTTTGGATTTGCAGGAGAAGCTTTTCTTTCCACCAATTTCCTTATAATTAATGGTCATCTGTGAAATGAGACAAACTTGGATACTCATAATTATCTCCAATCCTTTTGTCATTGGGCACTACAATCATGTTCACCTCATTGGGATACATGACATTAATGCTTTGATTTGGCAATAAATGGTTTTTTTCCACCATTTTCCTTTTAATTAAAGTTCATCTGTGAAAAGAGACAAACTTGGATGCTCATTATAGTGTCCATTCTTTTTGTTATTGGCACTATAATCCTGTTCTCCACGTTGGGATACATGATATTGGTGTTTTGGATTTGCAAGAAAGGCTTTTGTTTCCATCATTTTCCTTATAATTAATGTTCATCTGTGAAATAAGACAAACTTGGATACTCATAATTATCTCCAATCCTTTTGTCATTGGGCACTACAATCATGTTCACCTCATTGGGAT
>JBBYHL010327009.1:0-23141 GCA_038381835.1 Adansonia madagascariensis
ATACATTTGGTCCATAAACCTTGATGGTATCGATACAATGAACATTGTATCGATACTATGAACCATTGTATCGATACATGTTGATATGTATCGATACATTCCTTTACAGAATGCATGTTTTGGTCCTAGCGTGGACTAGTATCGATACATGAGGTCCTGCATCAATACAGAGGCTTATGTATCGATACATGAGGTCCTGCATCAATACAGTGGCATATGTATCGATACATCCACATGCTGTATCGATATAAATGCGGACATTTAAAATTTTTGGTGCATTGGAGCATTGTATCGTTACATGGTTCTCATGTATCGGTACATTCAAGTAAAATTATGAATTTTTTTATATCTTTTGTCCCCAGATACCTTGGACTACATCATTTGATGCCACGTCTTTGCATTTACCTTTGATATGATCCTTAGGCCTTCTTGATGTCCTTAAAATACTTTTTTGCCAGGCGACATTATCACCCGGTGATCATCGCCCCCTCTTACATCCATGCTCTAGATTGCTAAAAAATTAGCTCGAACAAAATAAGGTGTCTATAGCTACCCCTCTTTGACCGTTGCTGAGAATCAGGAATAGGGCAAAGACAAATAGACATTATTTTGTCCAGGGTGGACTGACACTCCCTATAACACTAGGGTGTTATGTTTTCTAAGGTTTGACCCCTTTAGACAGGTGTAGAGTATCATGGATTTTTTAAGTGGGTACCACCAACTTGTGCAGACTTTGACTCAGGTGCTGCCAGCTTGTGTGGGCTTTGACTTAAACTTGGTGCCACCAACTTGTGTGGTCTTTGACTCAGGTGCCACCAACTTGTGCAAGCTTTGACATGGGTGCCGCCATCTTGTACGGGCTTTGACATGGGCTTAGGTGCCACCAGCTCGTATGGGCTTTGACTCAGATGCCACCAGCTCGTGTAAGCTTTAACTTAGACTTGGGTGGCACCAGCTTGTGTGGGCTTTAACTTAGACTTAGGTGCCACCAGCTCGTGTGGGCTTTGACTTGGGTGCTGCCAGCTCGTACAGGCTTTGACTTAGACTTAGGTGCCACCAGCTCATGCCGACTTTGACTCGAGTACTGCCAGCTCATGCGGGCTTTGACTCAGACTTAAGTGCCACCAGCTTATGTAGGCTTTGACTTAGATGCCGCCAGCTCGTGCAGGCTTTAACTTAGACTTGGGTGCCACCAGCTCATGTGGGCTTTAACTCGGGAGCTACCAGCTCGTGCGGGCTTTGATTCAAGTGCCTTAGACTTAGGTGCCACCAGCTTGTGTGGGCTTTGATTCAAGTGCTACCAGCTCGTGCGGGCTTTGACTTAGACTTGGGTGCCACCAACTCGTGGGGGCTTTGACTCAGATTTAGGTGCCACCAGCTCGTGCGGGCTTTGACTTGGGTGCTGCCAGCTCATACGGTCTTTGACTTAGGCTTGGGTGCCACCAGCTCATGTGGGCTTTAAAAAGGGTGCCACTGACTTATAGGCTTTAAAAGGGTACCACGACTTATGGGCTTTAAAAAGGGTGCCATGACTTGTGGGCTTTAAAAAGGGTGCCATAACCTGTGGGCTTTAAAAGGGGTGCCACGACTTATGGGCTTTAAAAAGGTGCGGGCTTTAAAAGGGTGCCACGACCTGTGGGCTTTCAAGTTTTGGATCAATGGTGGATGAGTTAAAAATACCCCAACCGTGAAAATGGCCTGCATGTATAGATACATTGCATAATGTATCGATATATTTGGTCCATAAACCTTAATGGTATCGATACAATAAACATTGTATCGATACTATGAACCATTGTATCGATTCATGTTGATATGTATCGATATATTCCTTTACAGAATGCATGTTTTGGTCCTAGCATGGCCTAGTATCGATGCATAAGGTCCTGTATCGATACAAAGGCTTATGTATCGATACATCCACATGTTGTATCGATACAAATGGGGACATTTCAAATTTTTGGTGCGTTGGAGCATTGTATCGATGCATGAGAACCATGTATTGATACATTCAAGTAAAATTATGAATATTCTCATATATTTTATCCCCGGATACCTTGGACTACATCATTTGATGCCACGTCTTTGCATTTACCTTTGATATGATCCCTAGGCCTTTTTGACATCCTCAAAATACTTTTTGCCAGGTGACACATCGCCCCCTCTTTCATCCATGCTCTAGATTGCTAAAAAATTAGCCCGAACAAAATAAGGTGTCTACAATTCGGTACCATAAACTCATTCTACTAATTGGGATAAATGACATTGATGCTTTGGTTTCATGAGAAAAGCTTCTCTTTCCACTATTTTTTAGAATTAAAGTTCATTTCTCAATTAGAATGAACATGGATTCATATAGTAATCTCCTTTATTTTCATGATTGGGCACCATAAACTCATTCTCCCATTGGGATAAATAACACTGATGCTTTGGTTTCGTTAGAAACGTTTCTCTTTGCATCATTTTTTAGTGTTAAAGTTCATTTATCAATTGGGAAAAACATGGATTCACATAATAATCTTCTTTCTTTTAATGATTGGGCACCATAAACTCGTTCTACTTATTAGGATAAATGACATTGATGCTTTAGTTTCATAAGAAAAGCTTCTCATTCCATCATTTTTTAGAGTTAAAGTTTATTTGTCAATTGGGAGAAACACGTATTCCTATAACAATCTCCTTTCTTTTCATGATTGGGCACCATAAACTCGTTTTAGTCATTGGGATAAATGACATTGATGCTTTTGTTTCATAAGAAAAGCTTTTCCTTCCACCATTTTTTAGAATTAGAGTTTTTATTTCTCAATTGGGATAAACACGGATTCACATAGTAATCTCTTTTCTTTTCATGATTGGGCATTGTAAACTCATTCTCCTCATTAGGATAAATGATATTGATGCTTTGGTTTCATAAGAAAAGCTTCTCTTTCCATCATTTTTTAGAGTTAAAGTTTATTTATCAATTGGGACAAACATGGATCCACATAATAATCTCCTTTCTTTTCATGATTGGGTACCATAAACTCGGTTTACTAATTGGGAGAAATGACATTGATGCTTTGGTTTCATGAGAAAAGCTTCTCTTTCCGCCATTTTTTAGAATTAAAGTTCATTTCTCAATTAGGACAAACACGAATTCACATAGTAATCTCCTTTCCTTTCATGATTGGGTACCATAAACTCATTCTCCTCATCAGGATAAATGACACTGATGCTTTGGTTTTGTAAGAAGCATTTCCCTTTGCATCATTTTTTAGTGTTAAAGTTCATTGGTCAATTGGGACAAACATAGATTCACATAATAATCTTCTTTTTTTTTTCATGATTGGGTACCACAAACTCACTCTCCTCATTATGATAAATGACATTGATGCCTTGCTTTCATAAGAAAAGCTTCTCTTTCCACCATTTTTTAGAATTAGAGTTTATTTGTCAATCGGTATAACACAAATTCACATAATAATCTTCTTTCTTTTCATGATTCAACATTATAAACTCACTCCCCTCATTGGGATAAATCTCATTGATGCTTTAGTTTCATTTAAAATGCTTTTTTTCCCATCATTTTGTAGAATCAAAGTTCATCAGTCAATTAGGATAAAAAAGGAATCACATAATAATCTCCTTTCTTTTCATGATTGGGCGCTGTAAACTCATTCCACTCATTGGGATAAATGAAATTGATGCTCTGGCTTCGTAAGAAAAGCTTCTCAATTGCGACAAACATAGATTCATAAAGTAATCTCCTTTCTTTTCATGATTGCGCACCATAAACTCATTCTCCGCATTGGGATAAATGACATTAATGCTTTGGATTCGTAAAAAATGCTTCCTTTTGCATCATTTTTTAGTGTTAAAGCTAATTTATCAATTGGGACAAACATGGATTCGCATAATAATCTCCTTTCTTTTCATGATTGGGCACTATAAATTCTTTCCCTGCTTTGGTATAAATGACATTGATGCTTTAGTTTCATTTAAAAAGCTTTTCTTCCCATTATTTTTTAGAGTCAAAGTTTGTTAGTCAATTAAGACAAAGACGGAATCACATAATAATTTTATTTTTTTTCATTGATTGGGTGCCATAAACTCATTCTACTCATTATGATAAATGACATTGATGCTTTGGTTTCATAAGAAAACCTTCGCTTTACATCACTTTTAAGGCTATAGTTCATTTGTCAATTGGGAGAAACATGGATTCACATAATAATCTCCTTTCTTTTCATGATTGGGCACCATATACTCCTTCCCCATAATGGGATAAACGACATTGATGCTTTAGTTTCATTTATAAAGCTCTTCTTCCCATTATTTTTTAGAATCAAACTACGTAAGTCAATTAGGACAAAGACGGAATCAAATAATAATCTCTTTTCTTTTCACAATTGGGCACCACAAACTCCTTTTCCTCATTTGCATAAATGACATTAATGCTTTGGTTTCATAAGAAAAGCTTCTCTTCCCATCATTTTTTAGAGCTTAAGTTTATTTGTCAATTAGGACAAACATGGATTCACATAATAATCTCCTTTCTTCTCATGATTGGGCACCATAAACTCATCCCCTACATTGGGATAATGACATTGATGCTTTAGTTTCATTTAAAAAGCTTTTCTTCCCATCATTTTTTAGAATCAAAGTTCGTTAGTCAATTACGACAATGATGCTCATAAAATAATCTTCTTTCTTTTCATGATTAGGCATCATAAACTCGTTTTACCCATTGGGATAAATGACATTAATGCTTTGGTTTCATAAGAAAGGCTTCTTTTTCCACTATTTTTTAGAATTAAAGTTCGTTTCTCAATTGGGACAAACACGGATTCACATAGTAATCTCTTTTCTTTTCATGATTAAGCACCATAAACTCATTCTTCTCATTGGGATAAATGACATTGATGCTTTGGTTTCGTTAGAAACGCTTCTCTTTGCATCATTTTTTAGTGTTAAAGTTTATTTGTCATTCTGAACCAATAAGGATTCCAATAATAATCCCCTTTCTTTTCATGATTTGGCACCATAAACTCATTCCCACATTGGATAAATAACATTGATGCTTTAGTTTCATTTAAAAAGCTTTTCTTCCCATCAATTTTTAGAATCAAAGTTCATCAGTCAATTAGGATAATGATAGAATCACATAATAATCTTATTTCTTTTCATGATTAGGCACCATAAACTCATTCTACTCATTGTGATAAATGACATTGATGCTTTACTGTCATAAGAAAAGCTTCTCTTTCCACCATTTTTTGGAATTAAACTTCATTTCTCAATAGGACAAACACAGATTCACATAGTAATCTCCTTTCCTTTCATGATTAGGCACCATAAACTCATTGTCCTTATTAGGATAAATGACATTGATGCTATGGTTTCATAAGAAAATTTTCCCTTTCCATCATTTTTTAGAGTTAAAGTTCATCTGTCAATTGGGACAAACACAGATTTGCATAATAATCTCTTTTTTTTTCATAATTATGCACCATAAACTCATTCCCTACATTGGGATAAATGTCATTGATGCTTTAGTTTCATTTAAAAGGCTTTTCTTCCTATATTTTTTAGAATCAAGGTTCGTTAGTCAATTAGGACAAACACAGAATCACATAATAATCCCCTTTCTTTTCATGATTGGGCACTATAAACTCGTTCTACTCATTGGGTTAAATGACATTGATGCTTTGGTTTCATAAGAAAAGCTTCCTTTTCCACCATTTTTTAGAATTAAACTTCATTTTTGAAAAGGACAAACACGGATTCACATAGTAATCTCCTTTCCTTTCATGATTGGGCACCATAAACTCATTCTCCTCATTGGAATAAATGACAATGATGCTTTGGTTTCATAAGAAAAGCTTTCTTTCCATCATTTTTTAGAGTCAAAGTTCATTTGTCAATTGAGACAAACACAAATTCACATAATAATCTCCTTTTCTTTCATGATTAGGCACCGTAAACTCATTCTCCTTTTTGGGATAAATGACATTGATGCTTTGCTTTCATAAGAAAAGCTTCTCTTTCCATCATTTGTTAGAGTTAAAGATTATTTATCAATTGGGATAAACCCAAATTCACATAATAATCTCCCATATTTTCATGACTGGGCACCATAAGCTCATTCCCTGTATTGGGATAAATGTCATTGATGTTGTAGTTTCATTTAAAAGCTTTTCTTCCCACCTTTTTTTTAGAACCAAAGTTCGTCAGTCAATAGGACAAAAATAGAATCACATAATAATCTCCTTTTTTTTTCATGATTGGGACCATATACTCATTTTACTTATTGGGGTAAATGACATTAATGCTTTGGTTTCATAAGAAAAGCTTCTCTTTCCATCATTTTTTAGAATTAAAGTTCATTTCTCAATTGCGACAAATGCGGATTCTCATAGTCATCTCCTTTCTTTTCATGATTAGGCACCATAAACTCGTTCTTCTTATTAGGATAAATGACATTGATGCTTTGGTTTCGTAAGAAACGCTTCTCTTTACATCATTTTTTTGTGCTAAAGTTCATTTGTCAACTGAGACAAACACGGATTCACATAATAATCTCCTTTCTTCTCATGATTGGGCACCATAAATTCTATCCCCACATTCGGATAAATGACATTGATGGTTTAGTTTCATTTAAAAAGCTTTTCTTCCCATCATTTTTTAGAGTCAACATTTGTCAGTCAATTTGGATGAACATGGAGACACATAATAATCTCTTTTCTATTTATGATTGGGCACTATAAACATGTTTCGCTCATTCGGATAAATGACATTGATGCTTTGGTTTCATAAGAAAAGCTTCTTTTTACATTATTTTTCAAAGTTAAAGTTTATTAGTCAATTGGGACAAACATGGATTCACATAATAATCTCTTTTCTATTCATGATTGGGCACCATAAACTCATTTCCTGCATTAGGATAAATGACATTGATGCTTTAGTTTCATTTTAAAAACTTTTCTTCCCATCATTTTTTAGGGTCAAAGTTCATTAGTCAAATATGACAAAGATGGAATCACATAATAATCTCATTTTTTTTCATGATTGGGCACCATAAACTCATTCTACTCATTGGGATAAATGACATTGATGCTTTGGTTTCACAAGAAAAGCTACTCTTTCCATCATTTTTTTAAAGTTAAAGTATATTTGTCAATTGGGATAAATACGAATTCGCATAATAATCTTCTTTCTTTTCATGATTGGGCACCATAAACTCATTCTCCTCATTAGGATAAATGATATTGATGCTTTAGTTTCATTTAAAAATATTTTTCCCCATCATTTTTTAGAATCAAAGTTCGTCAGTTAATTAGGACAATAACTGAATCATAAAATAATCTCACTTCTTTTCATGATTGGGCACCATAAACTCATTCTACTCATTGGGATAAATGACATTGATGCTTTGGTTCCATAAGAAAAGCTTCTTTTCCCACCATTTTTTAGAATTAAAGTTTGTTTCTCAATTAGGATAAACACAGATTCATATAGTAATCTCCTTTCTTTTCATGATTGGGCATTGTAAACTCATTCCCCTCATTAGGATAAATGACATCGATGCTTTGGTTTCATAAGAAAAGCCTCTCTTTCCATCAATTTTTAATGTTTATTTGTCAATTGGGACAGACATGGATTCACGTAATAATCTCCTTTCTTTTCACAATTGGGCACCATATATTGATTCCCTGCATTGGGATAAATGACATTGATGCTTTAGTTTCACTCAAATAGCTTTTCTTCCCATCATTTTTAGAATCAAAGATCATCGGTTAATTAGGACAAAGATGGAATCACATAATAATCTTATTTCTTTTCATGACTGGGCACCATAAACTCAATCTATTCATTGGATAAATGACGCAGATGCTTTGGTTTCATAAGAAAAGCTTCTCTTTCTATCATTTTTTAGACTTAAACTTCATTTCCTGATAAGGCAAACACAGATTCACATAGTAATCTCTTTTTTTTTATGCTTGGGCACCATAAACTCTTTCTCCTCATTGGGATAAATGATATTGATGCTATGGTTTCATAAGAAACCCTTCTCTTTGCATCATTTTTTAGTGTTAAAGCTCATTTATCAGTTAGGAGAAACAAGGATTCCAATAATAATCTTCTTTCTTTTCATGATTGGGTACCATAAACTCATTCTCCTCGTTAGGATAAATGACGTTGATGCTTTAGTTTCATTTAAAAAGCTTTTCTTTATATCATTTTTTAGAATCAAAGTTTGTCAGTCAATTGGGACAATGACAGAACCATAAAATAGCCTCCCTTCTTCTCATGATTGGGCACCATAAACTCATTCTACTCATTGAGATAAATGACATTGATGCTTTTGTTTCATGAGAAAAGCTTCATTTTCCATCATTTTTTAGAGTTAAGGTTTATTTGCCAATTTGGACAAACACGAATTCACATAATAATCTCCTTTCTTTCCATAATTGGGCACTATAAACTCATTCCCCACATTGGGATAAATGGAATTGATGCTTTAGTTTCATTTAAAAAGCTTTTCTTCCCATCATTTTTTAGAATTAAAGTTTCTCAGTCAATTAGGACAAAGATGAAATCACATAATAATCACCTTTCTTTTCATGTATGGGAACCATAAACTCATTCTACTCATTGGGATAAATGACATTGATTATTTAGTTTCATAAGAAAAACTTCTCTTTCTGCCATTTTTTAGAATTAAAGTTCATTTCTCAGTTGGGATAAACATGGATCCATATAGTAATTTCTTTTTCTTTCATGACTGGGCACCATAAACTCATTCACCTCATTGGGATAAATGACATTGATGCTTTAGTTTCATTTAAAAAGTTTTTCTTCCCATAATTTTTTAGAATCAAAATTCGTCAATCAATTAGGACAAAAATAGAATCACATAATAATCTCCTTTTTTTTCATGATTGGGCGCCATGAACTCATTCTACTCATTGGGATAAATGACATGATGCTTTGGTTTCATAAGAAAAGCTTCTCTTTCTACTAATTTTTGGAATTAAATTTCATTTATCAATAAGATAAACACGGATTCATAGAGTAATCTCCTTTCCTTTCATGATTGGGCATCATAAACTTATTCTCTTCATTGGGTTAAATGACATTTATGCTTCAGTTTCATAAGAAAAGCTTCTCTTTCCATCAATTTTTACAGTTAAAGTTCATTTGTCAATTGGGACAAACACGGATTCACATAATAATCTCATTTCTTTTCATGATTGGGCACCATAAACTCATTCTCCTCATTGGGATAAATGACATTGATGCTTTGGTTTTATAAGGAAAGCTTCTCTTTCGATCATTTTTTAGAGTTAAAGTTTATTTGTCAATTGGGACAAACTCGGATTCACATAATAATTTTCATTCTTTTCATGATTAGGCGCCATCAACTCATTCCCTACATTAGGATAAATAACATTGATGCTTTTGTTTCATTTAAAAAGCTTTTCTTCCCATCATTTTTTAGAATCAAAGTTTGTCAGTCAATTAGGACAATAATAAAATCTCAAAATAATCCCCTTTCCATTCATGATTGGGCACCATAAACTCGTTCTACTCATTAGGATAAATGACATTGTTGCTTTCGTTTAATAAGAAAAACTTCTTTTTCCACCATTTTTTAGAATTAAAGTTCGTTTCTCAATTAGGACAAACACAAATTCACATAGTAATCTCCTTTCTTTTCGTAATTGGGCATCATAAACTCATTCTCCTCGTTGGGATAAATGTCATCAATGCTTTGGTTTCATAAGAAAAGCTTCTTGTTCCATCATTTTTTTTAAGTTTATTTGTTAATTGGGACAAATACGGATTCACATAATAATCTCCTTTCTTTCATGATTGAACACCATATATTGATTCCCCGCGTTGTGATAAATGACATTGATGCTTTAGTTTCAGTTAAAAAGATTTTTTTCCCATCATTTTATAGAATCAAAATTCGTTAGTCAATTAGGACAAAGATGAAATCACATAATAATCTCTTTTCTTCTAATGATTGGGCACTGTAAACTCATTCTGCTCAATGGGATTAATGACATTGTTGCTTTGGTTTCATAACAAAAGCTTCTCTTTCCACCATTTTTTAGAATTAAAGTTCATTTCTCAATTCGACAAAGACGTATTCACAAAGTAAACTCTATTCCTTTCTTGATTGGGCGCCATAAACTCAATCTCCTCATTTGGATAAATGACATTGATGCTTGGTTTTCATAAGAAATGCTTCTTTTTCGATCATTTTTTAGAGTTAAAAAGTTTATTTGTCAATTGGGGCAAACATGGATTCACATAATAATCTCCTTTCTTTTCATGATCGGGCACCACAAACTCATTCCTGGCGTTGGGATAAATGACATTGAAGCTTTAGATTCATTTAAAAAGTTTTTTTCCCATCATTTTTTGGCATCAAAGTTTGTCAGTGAATTAGGACAAAGACAAAATCACATAATAATCTCCTTTCATCTCATTATTGGGCACCATAAACTCGTTCTACTCATTGGGATAAATGACATTGATGCTTTGATTTCATAAGAAAACCTTTTCTTACCACTATTTTTTAGAATTAAAGTTCGTTTGTCAATTGGGGCAAACACACATTCTCATAGTAATTTCCATTCTTTTCATGATTAGGCAACATAAACTCATTCTCCTCATTGCGATAAATGCAATTGATGCATTGGTTTCATAAGACAAGCTTCTTTTTCCACCATTTTTTAGAGTTAAAGTCCATTTGTCAATTGGGACAAATAGGAATTCACATAAAAACATCTTTTCTTTTCGCGATTGGGCACCATAAACTCATTTTCTGCATTGGCATAAATGACATTGATTCTTTGGTTTCATTTAAAAAGCTTTTCTTACCATCATTTTTTATAATAAAAGTTCATCAGTCGATTAGGATGAAGACAGATTCACATAATAATATCCTTTCTTTTCATGATTGGGTGCCATAAACTCATTTTGCTCAGTGAGATAAATGACATTGTTGCTTTGGTTTCATAAGAAAAGCTTCTTTTTCCACCTTTTTTTAGAATTAAAGTTCATTTCTCAATTGGACAAAGATGTATTCACAAAGTAATCTCCTTTCCTTTCATGATTGGGCACCATAAACTCAATCTCCTCATTAAGATAAATGACATTGATGCTTTGGTTTCATAAGAAACGTTTCTCTTTGCATCATTTTTTAGTGTTCAAGTTCATTTGTCAATTGGGATAAACATGGATTCATATAATAATCACCTTTCTTTTCATGATTGGCACCATAATCTCATTCCTCACATTAGGATAAATGACATTGATGCTTTAGTTTCATTTAAAAATCTTTTCTTTCCATCATTTTTTGAGTCAAAGTTCGTCAGTCAATTAGGACAAAGACGAAATCATATAATAATCTCCTTTCTTTTGATTATTGAGCACCATAAACTCATTCTACTAATTAGGATAAATGACATTGATGCTTTAGTTTTATAAGAAAAGCTTTTCTTTCCATCATTTTTTAGTGTTAAAGTTCATTTGTCAATCAGGACAAACATGGATTCACATAAAAATTTCCTTTCTTTTTCATGATTAGGCACCATAAACTCGTTCTGCTCATTAGGATAAATGACATTGATGCTTTGATTTCTGAAGAAAAGCTTCTCTTTCCATCATCTTTTAGAGTTAAAGTTTATCGGTCAATTAGGACAAACACAGATTCACATAATAATCTCCTTTTTTTTCATGATTAGGCTCTATAAACTCATTCCCTGTATTGGGATTAATGACACTGATGCTTTAGTTTTATTTAAAAAGCTTTTCCTCCCATTATTTTTTAGAATCAAAGTTCATGAGTAAATTAGGACAAAGATGGAATCACATAATAATCTCTTTTCTTTTCATGATTGGGCACCATAAACCCATTGTACTTATTGGGATAAATGATATTGATGCTTTGGTTTCATAAGAAAACCTTTTCTTTCCACCATTTTTAGAATTAAAGTTTGTTTCTCAATTGTGACAAACACAGATTCACATATAATTGCCTTTCTTTTCATGATTGGGCACCATAAAGTCATTCTCATCTTTGGGATAAATGAGACTAATGCTTTGGTTTCATAAGAAACGCTTTTCTTTCCATGATTTTTTAGCTTTAAGGTGCATTTGTCAATTGGGACAAATAGGGATTCATATACTAATCTCCTTTCTTTTCAAGATTGGGCACCATAAACTCGTTCTACTCATTGGGATAAATGGTATCGATGCTTTGGTTTTATAGGAAAAGCTTTTTTTTCCATCATTTTTTAGAGTTAAAGTTTATTTGTCAATTGGGACTAACACGGATTTACATAATAATCTCCTTTCTTTTCATGATTGAGCCTATATTGGGATAAATGACATTGATGCTTTAGTCTCATTTAAAAAGCTTTTCTTCCCATTATTTTTTAGAATCAAAGTTCATCAGTCAATTAGGACAATAACAGAATCACATAATAATCTCCTTTGCTCTCATGATTGGGCACCATAAACTCATCCTACATGTTGGGATAAATGACATTGATACTTTGATTCATAAGAAAACCTTCCCTTTCCACTATTTTTTAGAATTAAAGTTCATTTGTCAATTGGGGCAAACATAGATTCTCATAGTAATCTCCTCTTTTTTCATGATTGTGCATCATAAACTCATTCTCCTTATTGGGATAAATGACATTAAAGCTTTGGTTTCATAAGAAAAGCTTCTTTTTTCACCATTTTTTAGTGTTAAAGTTCATTTGTCAATTGGGATAAATACATATTCACATAATAATCTCCTTTGGGCACCATAAACTCATTCCCCGTGTTGGGATAAATGACATTGATGCTTTAGTTTCATTTTAAATCTTTCCTTCCCATCATTTTTTAGAATCAAAGTTCATCAGTCAATTAGGACAAAGACGGAATGACATAATAATCTCCTTTCTTTTGATGATTGGGCACCATAAACTCTTTCTACTCATTAGGATAAATAACATTGATGCTTTGGTTTCATAAGAAAAGTTTTTCTTTCCATCATTTTTTAGTGTTAAAGTTCATTTGTCAATCGGGACAAATACGGATTCACATAAAAATCTCCTTTCTTTTCATGACTGGGCACCATAAACCCGTTCTACTCATTGGGATAAATGACATTGATGCTTTGGTTTCATAAGAAAACCTTTTCCTTCCACCATTTTTTAGAATTAAAGTTTATTTCTCAATTGGAATAAACACGGATTCACTTAGTAATCACCTTTCTTTTCATGATTGGGCACCATAAACTCATTCTTGTGATTGGGATAAACAACATTAATGGTTTGGTTTCATAAGAAACGCTTTTCCTTCCATTATTTTTTAGTTTTAAATTTCATTCGTCAATTGGGACAAACATGAATTCACATAATAATCTCCATTTTCTTCAAGATTAGGCACCATAAACTCATTCTACTTATTGGGATAAATGGCATCGATGCTTTGGTTTTAATAGGAAAAGCTACTTTTTCCATAATTTTTTAGAGTTAGAGTTCATTTGTCAATTGGGATAAACACAGATTCACATAATAATTTCCTTTCTTTTCATGACTGGGCACCATAAATTCATTCCCCGTATTGGGATAAATGACATTGATGCTTTAGTCTAGTTTAAAAAGTTTTTCATCCCATTATTTTTTAGAACCAAAGTTTGTCAACCAATTAGGACAAAGAAAAAATCACATAATAATCTCATTTCTTCTCATGATTGGGCTCCGTAAACTCATTCTACTAGTTAGGATAAATGTCATTGATCACAAGAAAACCTTTTCCTTCCACTATTTTTTAGAATTAGAGTTCGTTTGTCAATTGGGGCAAACACAGATTCTCATAATAATCTCCTTTCTTTTCATGATTGGGCACCATAAACTCATTCTTCTCATTGGGATAAATGACATTGATGATTTAGTTTCATAAGAAAAGCTTCTTCTTCCATCATTTTTTAGAGTTAAAGTTCATTTGTCAATTGTGATGAGCACGGATTCACATAATAATCCCTTTTCCTTTCATGATTGGGTACCATAAATTCATTCCCTGTATTAGGATAAATGACATTGATGCTTTAGTCTAATTTAAAAAGCTTTTCTTCCCATCATTAATCAAAGTTCACCAGTCAATCAGGACAAAGATGAAATCACATAATAATCTCTTTTCTTTTCATGATTGGGCACCATAAACTTGTTCTACTCGTTGGGATAAATGACATTGATGCTTTGGTTTCATAAGAAAACCTTCTCTTTCCACTGTTCTTTAGAATTAAAGTTCATTTGTCAATTGGGACAAACACAGATTCTCATAGTAATCTCCTTTCTTTTCATGATTAGGTAGCATAAACTCATTCTTCTTGTTAGGATAAATGACATTGATGCTTTGGTTTCACCATGTTTGTCACAAGAAAAGCTTCTCTTTCCACCATTTTTTAAAGTTAAAATGCATTTGTCAATTGGGACAAATATGGATTCACATAAAAATCTCCTTTCTTTTCATGATTGGGCACCATAAACTAATTTTTCACATTGGCATTAATGACATTGATGCTTTGGTTTCATTTAAAAAGCTTTTCTTCCCATTATTTTTTAGAATCAAAGTTCATCAGTCAATTAGGACAAAGATGGATTCACATAATAATATCCTTTTCTTTCATGATTGGGCACCATAAACTCGTTCCACTCATTAAGATAAATGACATTGATGCTTTGGTTTCATAAGAAAAGCTTTTCTTTTTATCATTTTTTAGTGTTAAAGTTATCAATCGGGACAAACACGGATTCACATAAAAATCTCCTTTCTTTTCATGATTAGGCACCATAAACTCACTGTACTCATTGGGATAAATGACATTGATACATTGGTTTCAAAAGCAAAGCTTTTCTTTCCATCATCTTTTAGAGTTAAAGTTTATCTGTCAATTGGGACAAACACGGATTCACATAGTAATCGCCTTTCTTTTCATGATTAGGCTCCATAAACTCATTCTCCGTATTAGGATAAATGACATTGATGCTTTAGTTTTAACCAAAAAGCTTTTCTTCCCATTATTTTTTAGAATCAAAGTTCATGAGTGAATTAGGACTAAGACGGAGTCACATAATAATCTCCTTTTTTTTCATGATCGGGCACCATAAACTCATTCTACTTGTTGGGATAAATGATATGATGCTTTGGTTTCATAAGAAAACCTTTTCTTTCCACCATTTTTGAGAATTAAAGTTCATTTCTCAATTGCGACAAACATAAATTCACATAGTAATTGCCTTTCTTTTAAAGATTAAGCACCATAAACTCATTCTCCTAATTGCTATAAAAGACATTAATGCTTTGGTTTCATAAGAAACGCTTCTCTTTCCATGATTTCTTAGTTTTAAGGTTCATTTGTCAATTAGGACAAACTCAGATTCACATAATAATCTCTTTTTTTTTCAAGATTGAGCACCATAAACTTATTCTCTTCATTGGGATAAATGGCATCGATGCTTTGGTTTCATACGAAAAGCTTTTCTTTCCATCATTTTTTAGAGTTAAGGTTCATTTGTCCATCGGGATGAACATGGATTCACATAATAATCTCCTCTCTTTTCATGATTGGGCACCATAAATTCGCATTGGGATAAATTACATTGATACTTTAATCTCATTTAAAAATCTTTTCTTCCCATTATTTTTTAGAATCAAAGTTCATCAGTCAATTAAGACAAAGATGGAATCACATAATAATCTCCTTTCTTCTCATGATTGGGCACCGTAAACCCATTCTACTCATTGGGGTAAATGACATTGATGCTTTGATTTCATAAGAAAACCTTCTCTTTCCATAATTTTTTAGAAATAAAGTTCATTTGTCAATTAGGCCAAACGTAAATTCTTATCGTAATCTCCTTTCATTTCATGATTGGCCATCGTAAACTCGTTTTCCTCATTAGGATAAATGACATTGATGCTTTGGTCTCATAAGAAAAGCTTCTCTTTCCACCATTTTTTAGTGTTAAAGTTCATTTGTCAATTGGGATAAATATGGATTCACATAATAATCTCCTCTCTTTTCATGATTGGGCACCATAAACTCATTCCCAGCATTGGGATAAAGGACATTGATGCTTTAGTTTCATTTAAAAATATGTTCTCATTTTTTAGAATCAAAGTTTGTCAGTCAGTTAGGACAAAGATATAATCATGTAATAATCTCATTTCTTTTGATGATTGGGCCCCAAAAACTTGTTCTACACATCAGGATAAATGACATTGATTCTTTAGTTTCATAAGAAAAGCTTTTTTTTCCAGCATTTTTTAGTGTTAAAGTTCATTTGTCAATAGGGACAAACACGAATTCACATAAAAATCTCTTTTCTTTTCATGATTGGGCACCATAAACTCATTCTACGCATTAGGATAAATGATATTGATGCTTTGGTTTCATTGGAAAAGCTTCTCTATCCATTATCATTTAGAGTTAAAGTTTGTCTATCAATTGGGACAAACACAGATTCACATAAAAATCTCATTTCTTTCCATGATTAGGCTCCATAAACACATTCCCCGTATTGGGATAAATTACATTGATGCTTTAGTTTCATTTAAAAAGCTTTTCTTCCCATTATTTTTTAGAATAAAAGTTCGTGAGTTAATTAGGACAAAAACGGAATCACATAATAATCTCTTTTCTTTTCATGATTAGGCACCATAAACTTGTTTTACTCATTAGGATAAATGACATTGATGCTTTAGTCTCATCAGAAAACCTTTTCTTTCTGCCCTTTTTTTAGAAGTAAAATTCATTTCTCAAATAGGACAAACATGGATTCACATAGTAATCGCCTTTCTTTTCATGATTAGGCACAATAAACTCATTCTCATCATTGGGATAAACGACATTAATGCTTTGGTTTCATAAGAAATGCTTCTCTTTCTATGATTTTTAGTTTTAAGGTTCATTTGTCAATTGGGACAAACACAGATTCACATAATAATCTCCTTTCTTTTTAAGATTGGGCACCATAAACTCGTTCTACTCATTAGGATAAATGGCATCAATGCTTTGGTTTCATAGGAAAAGCTTCTCTTTCCATCATTTTTTAGGGTTAAAGTTCATTTGTCAATTAGGATGAACATAGATTTACATAATAATCTCCTTTCTTTTCGTGATTGGGCACCATAAATTTATTCCCCGCATTGGCATAAATGGCATTGATGCTTTAGTCTCATTTAAAAATCTTTTCTTCCCATTATTTTTTAAAATTGAAGTCCATCAGTGAATTAGGACAAAGATGGAATCACATGACAATCTCATTTCTTCTCATGATCAGGCACCGTAAACTCATTCTACTTGTTAGGATAAATGACATTGGTGCTTTGATTTTATAAGAAAACCTTCTCTTTGCAATATTGTTTAGAATTAAAGTTTATTTGTGAATTAGGGTAAACATAGATTCTCATAGTAATCTTCTTTCATTTCATGATTGGGCACCATAAACTCATTATTCTCATTAGGATAAATGACATTGATGCTTTGGTTTAATAAGAAAAGCATCTCTTTCCATCATTTTTTAGTGTTATACTTCATTTGTCAGTTGGGAAGAACATAGATTCGCATAATAATCTCCTACTTCTCATGATTGGGTACCCTAAATTCATTCCTCGCATTGGCATAAATGACATTAATGCTTTAGTCTAATTTAAAAAGCTTTTCATCTCATCATTTTCTAGAACCAAAGTTCATTAGTCAATTAGGACAAAGATGAAATCACATAAAATCTCTTTTCTTCTCATGATTGGGCACCATAAACTCGTTCTACTCGTTCGGATTAATGACATTGATGCTTTGGTTTCATAAGAAAACCTTCACTTTCCATTATTTTTTAGAATTAAAATTTGTTTATGAATTGGGGCAAACATAGATTCTCATAGTAATCTCCTTTCTTTTCATGAATAGGCAACATAAACTCATTCTCCTCATTAGGATAAGTGACATTGTTGCTTTGGTTTCATAGGAAAAGCTTCTCTTTCCACCTTTTTTGAATTAAAGTTAATTTCTCAATTGGGACAAACACGGATTCATATAGTAATCTTCTTTCTTTTTATTATTAGGCACCGTAAACTCATTCTCCTTATTGGGATAGGTGACATTGATGCTTTTGTTTCATAAGAAAAGCTTCTCTTTCCATCTTTTCTTAATGTTAAAGTTCATTTGCCAATTGGGACAAACACAGATTCACATAATAATCTCCTTTCTTTTTAATACTAGGCACTGTAAACTCATTCTCCCCATTAGTATAAATAACATTGATGCTTTGGTTTCATAAGAAAAGCTTCTCTTTCCATCACTTTTTAGCGTTAAAGTTCATTTGTCAATTGTGATAAACATGGATTCACTTAATAATCTCCTTTTTTTCCATGATTTGGCACCATAAACTTGTTCTACGCATTGGGATAAATGACATTGATACTTTGGTTTCATAAGAAAAGCTTCTGCTTCCATCATTTTTTAGTGCTAAAGTTCATTTGTCAGTTAGGACAAACACGGATTCATATAAAAATCTCAATTCTTTTCACGATTGGGCACCATAAACTAATTCCCTGCATTCGGATAAATGACATTCATTCTTTGGTTTCATTTAAAAAGCTTTTCTTTCGACCATTTTCTAGAATCAAAGTTCGTCTGTCAATTGAGGAAAGATGGATTCACATAAAAATCTGCTTTCTTTTCACTATTAGGCATCATAAATTCATTCCCTGCATTGGGATAAATGATAATGACTTTTTAATTTCATTGAAAAAGCTTTTCTTCCCATCATTTTCTAGAATCAAAGTTCATCAGTTAATTAGGACAAAGGCAGCATCACATAATAATCTGCTTTCTTTTAATAATTGGGCACTATAAACTCATTCTACTCATTGGGATAAATGACATTGATGCTTTGGTTTCATAAGAAGACCTTTTCTTTCCACCATTGTTTAGAATTAAAGTTCGTTTGTCAATTAGGACAAACACAGATTTCATAGTAATCTCTTTTCTTTTGATTATTGGGCACCATAAACTCATTCTCCTCATTGGTATAAATAGCATTGATGCTTTGGCTTCATAAAATAAGCTTTTTTTTCCATCATTTTTAAGTGTTAAAATTCATTTGTCAATCAGGACAAACCCAGATTCACATAATAATCTCATTTCTTTTCATGATTGGTCACCTTAAATTCATTCCCCGTATTAGGATAAATGACATTGATGCTTTAGTTTCATTTAAGAAGCTTCTGTTCCCATCATTTTTTAAAATCAAAGTTCGTTGGTCAATTAGGACTAAGGTAGAATCACATAATAATCTCCTCTCTCTTAATGATTGGGCACCATAAACTCATTTTACTCATTAGGATAAATGACATTGATGCTTTAGTCTCATAAGAAAAACCTTTTCTTTTTGCCACTTTTTAAAAGTAAAATTCATTTCTCAATTGGGACAAACATGGATTCACATAGTAATCGCCTTTCCTTTCATGATTAGGCATAATAAACACATTCTCGTCGTGAGGATAAATGACATTAATGCTTTGGTTTCATAAGAAATGCTTCTCTTTCCATGATTTTTTAGTTTTAAGGTTCATTTGTCAATTGGGACAAACACAGATTCACATAATAATCTCCTTTCTTTTTAAGATTAGGCACTATAAACTTGTTTTACTTATTAGGATAAATGGCATCAATGCTTTGGTTTCATAGGAAAAGCTTCTCTTTCCATCATTTTTTAGAGTTAAAGTTCATTTGTCAATTAGGACGAGCATGAATTTACATAATAATCTCTTTTCTTTTCATGATTGGGCACCATAAATTCATTCCCCATATTGGCATAAATGGCATTGATGCTTTAGTCTCATTTAAAAATCTTTTCTTCCCATTATTTTTTAGAATTGAAGTTCGTCAGTGAATTAGGATGAAGATGGAATCATATAATAATCTTTTTTCTTCTCATGATTAGGGACCGTACACTCGTTCTACTAGTTGGGATAAATGACATTGGTGCTTTGATTTCATAAGAAAACCTTCTCTTTGCACTATTGTTTAGAATTAAAGTTCATTTGTCAATTGGGGTAAACACAGATTCTCTTAATAATCTCCTTTCATTTCATGATTGGGCACCATAAACTCATTCTCCTCATTGGGATAAATGACATTGATGCTTTGATTTAATAAGAAAAGCTTCTCTTTCCACCATTTTTTAGTATTATAGTTCATTTGTCAATTGGGACAAACATAGATTCATATAATAATCTCCTTCTTTTCATGATTGGGTACCCTAAATTCATTCTTTGCATTGGCATAAATGACATTAATGCTTTAGTCTAATTTAAAAAGCTTTTTATCCCATAATTTTCTAGAATCAAAGTTCATCAGTCAATTAGGACAAAGACGAAATCACATAAAATCTCCTTTCTTCTCATGATTGGGCATGATAAACTCGTTCTACTTATTCGGATAAATGACATTGATGCTTTGGTTTCATAACAAAACCTTCTCTTTCCACTATTTTTTAGAATTAAAATTCATTTATGAATTGGGGTAAACACAGATTCTCATGGTAATCTCTTTTCTTTTCATGAATAGGGAACATAAACTCATTCTCCTCATTGGGATGAATGATATTGTTGCTTTGGTTTCATAAGAAAAGCTTTTCTTTCCACCATTTTTTGAATTAAAGTTAATTTCTCAATTAGGACAAACACGGATTCACATAGTAATCTCCTTTCTTTTTATTATTAGGCACCATAAACTCATTCTCCTCATTGGGATAAGTGACATTGATGCTTTTATTTCATAAGAAAGGCTTCTCTTTCTATCTTTTTTTAGTGTTAAAGTTCATTTGCCAATTGGGATAACACGGATTCACATAATAATCTCCTTTCTTTTTATTATTAGGCACCGTAAACTCATTCTCCCCATTGGTATAAATGACATTGATGCTTTGGTTTCATAAGAAAAGCTTCTCTTTCCATCACTTTTTAGCATTAGAGTTCATTTGTCAATTGCGACAAACACAGATTCACTTAATAATCTCATTTCTTTCCATGATTTGGCACCATAAACTTGTTCTATGCATTGGGATAAATGACATTGATGCTTTGGTTTCATAAGAAAAGCTTTCTTCCATCATTTTTTAGTGTTAAAGTTTATTTGTCAGTTGGGACAAACACGGATTCACATAAAAATCTCAATTCTTTTCATGATTGGGCACCATAAACCCATTCCCCATATTGGGATAAATGACATTATGCTTTGGTTTCATTTAAAAAGCTTTTCTTTCGACCATTTTCTAGAATCAAAGTTCATCTGTCAATTGAGGAAAGACAGATTCACATAAAAATCTGCTTTCTTTTCACTATTAGGCACCATAAATTTATTCCTCACATTGGGATAAATGATATTGATTAGTTTCATTTAAGAAGCTTTTCTTCCCATCATTTTTTAAAATCAAAGTTCGTCAGTTAATTAGGACAAAGGCCGCATCACATAATAATCTGCTTTCTTTTAATAATTGGGCACTATACACTTATTCTACTCATTGGGATAAATGACATTGATGCTTTGGTTTCATAAGAAGACCTTTTCTTTCCACCATTTTTTAGAATTAAAGTTCGTTTATCAATTGGGACAAACACAAATTTCATATTAATCTCCTTTCTTTTCATTATTGGGTACCATAAACTCATTCTCCTCATTGGTATAAATGACATCGATGCTTTGGCTTTATGACAAAAGCCTCTTTTTCCATCATTTTTTAGTGTTGAAGTTCATTTGTCTATTAGGACAATCACGGATTCACATAATAATCTCTTTTCTTTTCATGATTCGGCATCATAAACTCATTCAACTCATTAGGATAAATGACATTGATGCTTTGGCTTCATAAAAAAGCTTTTTTTCCATCATTTTTTATTGTTAAAGTTCATTTGTCAATTGGGACAAACACAGATTCACATAGTAATTTCCTTTATTTTCAACATTGGGCACCATAAACTCATTCTCGTTATTAGGATAAATGACATTGATGCTTTGGTTCCATAAGAAAAGCTTCTCTTTCCATCATATTTTGGAGTTAAAGTTCATTTGTCAATTGGGACGAACACGGATTCGCATAATAATCTCTTTTCTTTTCATGATTAGGACCATAAATTCATTACCCTCACTGGGATAAATGACATTGATGCTTTAGTTTCATTTAAAAAGCTTTTTTCCTATCATTTTTTGAATCAAAGTTCATCAGTCAATCAGGACAATGACAGATTCACATAACAATATCCTTTCTTTTCATGATTCGGCACCATAAACTCGTTCTGCTCATTACGATAAATAACATTGTTGCTTTCGTTTCATAAGGAAAGCTTCCTTTTTCCATAAGTTTTAGAATTGAAGTTCATTTCTCAATTAGGGCAGACACAGATTCACATAATAATCTCCTTTCTTTTTATGATTGGGCAGCATAAATTTATTCCCCGAATTGGGATAAATGACATTAATGCTTTAGTTTCATCTAAAAAGCTTTTCTTCCCATCATTTTTTAGAATCAAAGTTCGTCAGCCAATTAGGACAAAGGTAGAATCGCATAATAATCTCCTCTCTTTTGATGATTGGGCACCATAATCTCGTTCCACTCATTGGGATAAATGACATTAATGCTTTGGATTCATAAGAAAACCTTCTCTTTCCAACATTTTTTAAAGTTAAAGTTCATTTGTCAATTGGGATAAACACAAATTCAAATAATAATCTCCTTTCTTTTCAACATTAGGCACCATAAATTCATTCCCCGCATTAGGATAAATGACATTGATGCTTTAGTTTCATTCAAAATCTTTTTTTCCCATCATTTTTAGAATCAAAATTCATCAGTCAATTAAGACAAAGACGGAATCACATAATAATCTTCTCTCTTTTCATGATTGGGAACCATAAACACGTTCTGCTCATGGGGATAAATGACATTGATGCTTTGGATTCATAAGAAAACGTTCTCTTTCCAACATTTTTTAGAATTAAGTTCATTTATCAATTGGAACAAACATGGATTGACATAGTAATCTCTTTTCTTTTCATGATTGGGTACCATAAACTCATTTTT
>JBBYHL010327663.1:0-23118 GCA_038381835.1 Adansonia madagascariensis
TTTAATTGTCAAATATTGTAATGTTACAACTGTTGAGAATTATCACATCATATTTGTATAATACTAGGGATGACAGCAGATTCATTTTTTTAATATTTAAATTTAAATCCACGTAATTGTTATAAAATTTGAATCTATTTATCATTTGCATTAAATCTAAGTATAATTATCTGAATATGAATTAAATAACATGATCTATTAGATATACAAATTCGCTAAATTTCAAAATGCAATAAGTCAATTTTTTTTTTTAAAAAAATACATAATCAAACAAAAATATTTTAAATTCAAAGTCACTCATAATTTTCAACAAACAAGTTTTAAAATACAAAATTTAAAGGCATTTACTATAATTAATTAATTTAATTTTATAGTTGATTTATTAATATATTTTATTTTGAAAACAATATTTTTTAAATTATTATTTTTCATTATACTTGATATGTCGTAATGTAGCCAGGATGCGAATCCTAACTCACCGGGTTTTAAAGCGGGTTTCTCTATTTTTTTGTTTGTGTTTGGGAAGCAAGTCGTAGAGGTGAATTGCTCACCTGATTTAATCCTTAATGGTTATTATAAAACAACCATTTGATTTGGAGTCGTTACTAATCTATTGTGACTAAGTGAGATTGGTCACCTATTGGAGTTCATATTTTGAGAGTCAGCAAACCCTCAAAAACAAACTCCGTGGTCCATGTCAATACCAAAGATCATGTGAAATAATTTGGATTCCTCTCATGACGCTTGAAAATCTATACCTTTTTATTACCTGTTAATTTAATTTTTGATTTTTACTCAGATTCAGTATTCGGTATTAATTATAATTTCTGTATTTCAAAAATTCCCTAAACTAAATTTAGCATTCCATTTGAGAAAACTGAGTTTTTTTAATACTTTCCAAATCAAAATATTTTTATCACCCTATCAGAGGATCAGAAGAATATGAAATTTTATTCTCACGAAATTTGAAAAATCCTAATTTTACTAGTTTTTGAAGAAGGTATACCTTTGTTTATAATAATTGATGAGGCGACTTCCATATGCTAGAATCACACCTATAGACTATTTTAACTTTGGATATTGCATCGATTTTTAATTAAAAAAAATCTTGTTTTATAGAAAAATAATGAAAAACTCATCCTAAAACCTAGTTTCAATGGAAATACGAAACTAGACTTAAAAGACTTAGATTGGGTTGCAGAACGCAAAATGTCCCCTAAAGTATATGATAAGTTCATATATTTCACTTGTTATACACTTTATAATCTTAGTTTTTGTTGTGGTTTCTGTCTTCATTTTCGTTGCACGTCTTTATTTTTTAATTTTAAATTTATTTTGGAGAATGAAGCAAAAACATATTAGTGAGGATATTAATGAGCATATAATATCAGAATCACAAATATGGAAGAAGATATTGGAGTCAAAAAGACCAAATTCTTCGTTGAAAGCTTTATTCTTACACTCCAAGTAAAACCAGATACTTGCCTTAAAAGCATTAAAATTGGTCAACAAAATCTAGTTCAAAAGTTACATCCAAATTTCCTACTTTAAATAGTATTCTTCAACCTCGGGTTTTCAACCATTATAAATAGAAACTTGACCTTGGCTTTCAAAGAAAAAAAATTATATTTTAAAAAGAAGCTAGGAGCACAATAAGGATAGCTAAAAAAGAAAAAAAAAATTATAACAAGGAGAAGACAAAGAGGAAGAGGAAGAAGATTACAATTAGCCATCATACCTGAGTTTATTCTTTCTCTCTTTTTTTTTTTCCTTTTTCTTTCATTCTTCCTGAAATTTTTCATGAATTTGATATTGAACACGTCAAACATGTGTAACTAAATTCTTTTGTCGTTAAAGGTGACTTCAAAGCCTTAGACATGACTTTTGAATTGATTTTCAAAATTATTTAAAATTTATCTATTTGAAATTGCCTATGTTCTTCCATAAAAATTCTTTATGATTTTTATCATCATTTATTTAGGTGTGCAACTAAATACACCTTAGTACTTATCTATTACTAGATTAGGAATCTTGATTTGTAATTATCATGTTTTCCTTTTTATTAGCAGTAGTTTGTGATCAATGATTACGGTCAAGTTTTCATTGATTATGATGTGGAACATAACTTAAGTTAAAATTATCCAAGCTTATGTTTTTATTACTTAGATCAACCTATCTTTTTTATTTTAAAGTTTCTATTTGATTAATTCTGGAAAGCTTATTCCATAGTCAGGGATTAAATAGAGAGCTTGTTCTATTTAATAACAAATTTAGAAAAGATTGGGGTAGTCAAGCTTGTTGTTGTCTACGATTGGTAGTTTTAAGAGGTAATTGAAGATAATTCTAACATTGATTCATAGTTATGTTTGGAGGTGGCAAATAATTGCTTAACCATAATTTTTGTCATTATTGTTACTTGTTAGATATAAAATTCTTTTTCCTTATATCATTGTTTTACTTTTAGTTTTTTTTATTTGAATCTTAATACAGCCAAACCCCCTTCAAAGTTTAGATTGTGTCTTTTATGAAGTCTTTTTAATTTGTTTGGTTTTATTATATTAGAGTTTTACATAAATAACTTATAAATTGAAAACAATCTATGTAGATATGACCCTTGCTTACTACTATACATAATGACAATGATAATTTAGTGCAAGGTTTTAAGAGTTACATTATTAGTGTATCAAATTTTTGGCACCGTTGGCAGAGATTATTTTCTTTAATTTATTAGTTACCTAATTTTGTTTTTTGTTTTTTGTTTTAGCTTTAATTACCTTTTTCTTTCTCTTAGGTTTTCTTTATTGAATATTCGAGCCTCACAAAGTAAAGATAAATCAAAATAAGCTTTGAAGAATATTGTAATTCTCATCATCCTATCATAAATCAAGCGAAGAGTTAGCATTCATAGTTTAATCCGAGCAAGATGAGATGGCATGAAACAACCTAACACTTAAAGAGTTGCAGCTTCAGATTTGGATTTACAAATATAATGCATTAATATCCTTACCTTGAGGTAGCATTTAAGCTTAAATCTAGTATGATCCATCTTCTCCCATCTTTTCATGGTTTTGAGGGTAAAGATCCAAACAAGCACCTTAAGGAATTCCATGTAATATGCTTAACCATGAAGTCAATCGATATCTCTGAAGACCAAGTTAAGCTAAGAGTTTTTCCATTCTTTTTAGTGGATAGTGCAAAAGAATGACTCTATTATTTACCTTTCAAAGTTATTAATGAGTTATGATGATGAGATCCTTATGTATTAAAGCCATGTTTCTAAAAATGTTCTTAGTCATCGTATTGTCAAGATAACAATACACAAAGACTAGCATATGCTAAGCCTCCATGCATTTGATGCATACAACTCTTTGATTTCATAAAAGTTGAAGTATAGAGATACTTGGGGATTGCTACGGCTGCTTGTTTTATGGAAACAAATTCATTGAACATGGCCCATATGAGAACTTCATTTAGTATAAATTACTAAAGTGTCTATAAGATATGTTCTCATGTGCCAATTGTGTATATTAGTCCTTAAACTTGTTATACCAGGTTATCTTGTATGAGGAGTATCACATTTTGATTTATCTGAAATAGGTCCACAATGGATAGATGCTTAAGATAGGGTACGTTAGGTATGACATAAATCATATGGTGGATGAATGAGAGATCTAGAGAGAATTCACCACTCCTAGTGACAGTGGAAACATATCTCACATGTTCTAGGCTTTAGTTAACTTGATAAAGTTATTGGCTAACGTATGATGAATTTAGGAGAAATCATTTCTCTAAATTCATGAGTCTAGATATCTCATTTTGTTCAAGCCAACTTTTGGCATCCTAGGACTTAATTAAAAAATGATATAATCATAAAATAATAAAATAAACTAGGGATAACTGCCGGATGTTGTGTTTCTAAGCACTATTAAGTAACATGGAGCCAAGCAAAAAAAGTTTTTGGGAAGGTCAGAAATACCTATAGGTCGTATTAAAGAAAAATGTAAAAATGAGGCATCAAAGGTCACTATTGAGGTGTCACTAGAGTCATTTAGATGAGTATGCAGGTCAATTTCCCATGGTTTATGACCAAAGTGAGGTATTCAAAGAGCCTAAGGTACATGCAAGTTATATTGGTGCATAAGTATTGATACGAGGCCTTTACATTACCAAAAATTTGAATTTTCAGATGTAATATTGATACAAGAGGGTTTCATATCGATACCTAAGGCGTGTTATCGATACTTGGCATGTTCATATCGATACAAACCTTGACAGTAACTAAAGTTGTGATTTTTGACAAAATGTATTAATACACAAGTATGAGTATCGATACAAATCCATGGAGTAGATACAGCTCTCTATGTCTCGAGAGTGGAAACAATTTTTTGCTCTTAGTATCGATACACACCTCATTCTATCAATATCCATGCATAAAAGTTCCCTTGTGTATCAATATAAAATGTTTTGTATAGATACACCAAGGCATTTTGCCCAATTTAAGCCACTTTTCAGCCTTCAAAGATTTGATTTAAACATGATTTTGGCACAAAAAATCATCATAATTTATACCAGCCCTCAGTTATGGGCTTGTGATTAGATTTGAAGAAATTTTTAAAGCCTAAATAGCCAATGACAAGGGACATTATCATGAAATATATGGTTTGTCAAAGGGCATGCCTGACTTTTCTCTAGTTGCAGTTGTTTTAGCCTTTCTACACCATCACTCTGCATGGTAGAACCAATGAGAACAAGACTAGCTATGCATAGTACCTAGGATTGTCCCTTAGTACATGCATGAAAGATCAAAGATGCCCTTGCTTTGTCTCCCAAAACCATTGGCTAGGCATTGAATTTAAATAGGGACCAAAGCTGGCTTAGCAAGGGGACTCTTTTTAGTCACCTCCAAAAGATCCTCTAGCAATCTCTAGCCCTAAAACTCTTTCAAAAACACTGTTTCATTGACCTCCATACTTTATTCTTAGTTCCCTAAACCACCACCAGAAAAACCTTTAAAGACTTAATCTTTCACACACTTTTATCCTTAAAACACTTCACGATCAACAATATTATGAGAAATCTTCTTCTTTTCATTCTTTTTTTGCTAAATAATAGCAAAGAGAGGGAAAGAACTAAGCTTAAAGTCATTGTTTCAATTAGATAGGAAAGTTTAAGCTTTTTTTGGTATATTTTCTCTACCTTGTTCCATGTATTTTCTGTTTTATCATCTCCACCATTTAAGTGACCCTTTCATGGTTCCATGAGCACTTTAAGACCTTTATACATTATTGTTTCCTTTGTTGTGGTAATCTTAGGATTTGATGACCTTCTTGATACCTTGATGTTGTTTGGATATGCAAACATGCCATACTTCATTTTCATCATCATAATAGCCTCTGTTCATGTATTTCTTGCCATGTTCCTTTCATATTCACAGTTTCATCTCATATTTCAATGTTCACCTTAACAAGTCTTATGTATGTTCATGCATTTTCTTGCATTTTGATAGGTTTCATGAAGTGAAAATGACTTTTTTTTTAAGATTCTAGCAAACTTTGTTCAAAAATGTTCATCTTAAGCATCTTTATGCATTTTCTTGTCATAATCATATATTTTATTGCCTCTTCCATTGTCAAAATATCACCTTTGCTTACTTGAATGTTTTATTCATGTTCACTGTTATGTGTGTTGCATTTCATTCATGACTTTTTTATCAAGATGATTGCTTGCTAAAATTTTGATTTTTAAAAAAATCCCCAAGTTAAGTTCATGCTACCTCCAATAGATGGAGAATAGCATGCACTTGAGACTTTCATAAAATTAGTCTTCCAACCTTGGGGGAAAACTAAATACTTCAAACCTTGATTCATGGTAAAACACATTCAAAGATGCAACTTTTTATATAAAAATGACCATTTTAGTTGATAGAATATCAAGCCTTGATCTTGAGTCTAATGCCCTCTTTAGTGACATGGTCAACAAGTTGTTCCATCGTCCCAAACTATTCCAGGATTATGAAATGAATTTTTGATGCCCTATCACTTGTCTCTTTCTGTTACGGACATTTGGATGTCCTAAACTTGAGCCTATCCTTGAAAATATTGAAAATACCAAATAGGTCCTCTATTTTTCTTTGGCAGCACTACAGTCCAAATTTGAAAAATTATTTTTGAACCACAAATGATTTTTCTAGAATTTTGTTATATTTTCCCTTAAAGGGCATCAAAATACATTTCCAATAGTGTTTTGTTCACCCCTGGATCATTTTAGATGAGGGAGTTATAATTTTTTGAACCTCTGCTATCCGAAACCTCTAGGACCAGCGCGCTATATTCTATTTAGACCATTTGGCCCATCGATGACTTCATTGAAATTTTTAAATATTTTTTCTAAAAAGTATATGAAATCCTTCTTCAAAAAGGTATTGTATAATTTATCGATTTTGGATAAGCCTGAAACAATTTTTCAAAATCCATCATGCCTTTTCCCTCGTACATGTTGCTAGTGTCAAAACAGGCCTAATTCCAAAAATTAATTTTGCTTAGAAGATGATTTTCTAGGTTTTTCAAAATATTTTTGTATTTGTTTGTATCGAGTTACCTTTCCAAAGATACCTTATTTACCTTATGAAGCCTTTGGATGCACCCAAAATAAATTTGGGAAAAAAGACAATGCAATGTTATCCCATGTTTTTAACCTAATTTCTGAAATGCTCTTATAGAGACGTTCAAACGTCTCAAAGTGCATTTGATTCCTACTATACGAAACCTTTAGGCTCGGATCAAGGCCTAAGACAAAAATATATTTTATACAAATCTTTGGTTTTCTATTTTCAAAATCAAATTTTTATTTTAGGGATACTCTAACCCCACTACTCCAACGGGATATTCCAACCTCGTTTTTCATTAAAAATTTTGAATTTTTATTAAAAAACTCAAATTTTCTCTTTATTCATAAGTATTTTCAGAACTTTAGCTTTGAGGATACTTTAACCCTACCTTTCGAGGCGATACTCCAACCTCCCTTTTACCTTAAAAAATCCAAAAAATTTCTCTCTTCCAGATGCCTTGTATTGTTTTAATGAAAATATTTTTTGTCCTCAAATTACCATTGAATCCAAACCTATCTCTAAATTATCATCCTAGTTATTCTTCAGTAATCGAAGACAAATACAGATACATTTGGATCGTCCCTCCTTTTTATGTTTCTTTGTTTGTGATTGTTTTATTTTTTTCGTCTCACCAACACATTTCATTTTTTGTAGTGATTATCGTGCATTCATATTTAAAATTCATTTTTGAAAAATTTTTGCAAGGTGATGTTCCATGTTGCTATCTCTCTAGTGCTTGATTCGAAGTATCCAAATTTTCAAAAGTTAATTCGAAAACTATTTTCATAAAAATCCCTATGCTCCTCATACCTTCGCGGAGTATAGGTGATATAAATATTCTTTCAAAACCCAAATTTACATTTTCCACCAAAACTTCATGCATAAAAGAGGATTATATCTAAATAATGACCAAATGGAACCATTAAGCCGAAATCAAAGTGAGACATAGTTAACGAGTACTGACTTCGGGCATTATGGGGGTGCTAATCCTTTCTCATGCGTAACCAACTCTCGAACCTAACCAATGAATCTTGGAGTTTGTAGACCTTGTAATTGATGTTTTGAGTTTCGTAACTCAGAATATTATTTTCAATAAGAATCCAATCCTGACTAGCCCAAAAGAATCGATGGCATCTCAAAGTTCATAGCCACTTTATGGTGGTCATCCGAGACTAATTGGATGAGCAAGTTGCCCTACGGTCTCTCTTCCCTTCATATTACTATGCCTAGTCCAAATCTTGATCATCGAATAACTCAAAGGCTCAACCACCACCACTATCGTGCATTTTTTAAGTTGCGTACGCTAAGCCCTTCAGATCATCCAAAGTTTTAAAGCAGGTACATGGTGACAACTTAGTGACTCCACTGGGAATAGATTAGAGAGTTAAGCCTACGACTAGCTATATCTTGCTTGATTTTTTGCTTTTCCGAATTCCTTCATTATTTGGTTATAATCCCTTTTCACCTTTATCCACTAACTTTTTATATTTTATGGTTTTTGCCCTATAATTGTCAGGGACTATTTTATTTTCGAATAAATATCGACTCAAATAAGTATGGTAATGTAGGAATAAGACAAAAGGTTTGATTATTTCCTCAACACACACTGTGCACTTGCATTTGCACTAGATTCCCACCAAACACCATGGTGAGGTTAGTATCCTAATTGTTAGGAGGAAGTGAGCCATCGGCCTTCGTGAATAACCCTTCGCATAGGCATGGCAAGACTTTTTGGGGTGTAAATTACCTATGTCTCTCATGAGTACCCTTCCACATTTGTATAGGGAAATACATCCACCAGCTTGAACCTATTCCACCAAACATGTGATAGGCTTAAAATCAGGGTGCCTTGGCTATCCTTATTGAATGGAAAAGCAATTCGGATATCGAATTAGGCATCAACTTAAACCTATATAGTGAGCCCTATGAGCTAAACCATACCAGATTGTTGCTAGAATAACCCAGAGAATAGAATCACTCGGAGAAACACTTGTTACCTTTATTCCTATATACTATAATTACATAGGTGATGATGGCTGAACATTGTCACCAGCGTCTATCATTTTTATTTTCCTGATCATTTCTTTAGGATATGCCGATACATTCGATGGCAAATCCTCTTTGATAAATGGGTTTTGACAAGCTATGCCATTACTTGCAATATTATCTTAAAATAGTTATATCTTACCAAAATAAGCCATGATGCTGTCCAAATGATGGCTTAATGTGTACTAAAATGTCACCACTTAAATGCCCAGTTTTAGTCCTCGTGAGGTATCTTATTACCTTATTAAAAGGCAATTTTTAATGCAGACATGCCTTTATGCTATCCATTCAATGTTTTAACATTCACGACTATCATGTCTGCCCCTAAGCATCGTACTGCCTATTCTTAGGGCAAATTTCATGATGCACTTTCATTGCTATTCTTTCATTCATTTATCCTTATGCCTATTATTTCATATGGTTACTAACTTATTTCCCTTTTTTCTTTTCTTTTTCATGCATACATCATTTTATCATAATCATCATCATCATAGGACATTTGCCTAATGGTTTAGTGTTTATTAAGGGGTGTCTATCTAAAGCAATAGTCCATTTCAGATTTAAAGCCTTTTGAAGAAATCCAATCATGGTTAAAGTGCCAACAACATAAAGATAAGAATGTCCTAAAACCCAAGTATGTTTCAACAATGTATGAAAAGATCATGATAGGGTACCATCAAAATGATCAGCAAAGTCTAAAACAAATATGGACTAGTTGGGATATTACCAAAAGGAAATTATTCACTAAGAGATATGGAGACATTACCCTTTTACTCTAAGTCCATTTAGATGTCGGCCTATTGCAAGCAGCATCTTAGTTTTGGAACCCAACATATCGATGTTTCACATTTAATCATAAAGATTTGGTTCCTATAGTGGATGAATACATTGCATTATTTAATATTAAGAGAGCCAAGACTGATAGAATATATTGTAAGGCTTTACAACCCTGAACCATCAAGAAGAGATTAGCTTAAATTCTCGATGCACCGAAGACTTCAATTGAGAGTCACTTCAAGATGAAGGGGAAAAGTAAGTGCATCTCATGGGTTAGCCTGAAGGAAGTAATGGTGAATATTGTTGACTAGCGAAAGATTCTAGATATCTATGCTTTAGAAGTATATGGTCTAGTATATTTTTAAAAATATTAGGCTATGCTAGAGCTACAGGTAGTATATCGTTTTTTTCTTTATTATGCTACAACATCAATCTCACATTAGCTTGTGAGCTCTCTACTATGAAAAACTAGTAGAAAAAGGCATGAAAATTTTCATTTATATGGTTATATCGGGTGGAATGATCGATAATGCTATCAAAAGTGGCAAGATATCTATTGAAGAATTATCTGGGTCGATCAAGAAGTCAACAAATAAATGTAAGGAAAAGAAAGTAAATGCTATTAGCGAAAGTCATGCTAGGTTTAATCGAAATCCACATCCAATGTAGGCCATGTATCTTTCGAACATGTTGAATCTGGGTTTTAACCTTTACCCACCAGCACCATAACCAGTTCATGCTATCGGGTTTGCTCCAACAATAAGCTTTGCACCAAAATCCCATTCAAAATATGACCCAAAGTGCAGAATGGACAATGCAAAAACTTTAAATAATCAACAAGCACCCTGATAAAGGGAACACTTTGAAACACTCCTATACTCCTATAAAAAGATCTACTTTCGTTTATTGGCAGGTCAACTAGTGGCCTTAATATTCACAAACCCAAAATCACCACCGTACCTTAAGTGGTACAATAAGAAAGGAACAGGGTCAAAGAAGGGCCAAAGTCATTCTATTGAAAATTGCACCTAATTTAAGAGAAAGGTATAGGGTTTGCTAGAAAAAGGTGTGATCAAGGTCGAATAAGGGCTTAGGCCAAATGTTAAAGCCAATCCACTTCCTAACCATGCCAAATTGAGAGTAAGTGTGATAATCAAAAAAAGGTTATTGGATCAAAATAAGCATTACAGAAGTCAAAACACTGATGAGCAAGGTCTGGAAAACTTTTATGAGTGCCAAGAATATCTCCAACATCAAAGATTAGAGCAAAGAAATCGTTGGGCCATCTTGCTGCCACGACGGTCAAGGGCACAGCTTGCAACAGTCCCTATTGTGCTTAAAAATAGTCCAAGAGATGATGGACCAGTTTAAGATTGAGTTCTATAAGGAATGGGATAAATGCATCGGTCCATCTATTAGTGCCATAGATAAGGAGAGAACCACTAGCAACTAGATTTTGAATTGTCTTTCTCTCATGAGCATGGAAAAAAGAGCTGATGAAAGTTTTAAGCAGTATGCTTTGAGATGAATAGAAGAAGCTGCCTAAATTCATCCCTTGTTGACTGAAAAAGAGATGACTGTCAGATTCATCGACACATTACAAGCTCTTTATTATAAGAAGGTAGCAAAAAGCTTCCCAAGGAGCTTTGCGGACATAGTCATATTGTGTGGAATTATTAATAAGGCCATGAAAAGTGCATCAGGCAGAAAAAATATTTGAAAAGGCAAAGGGAATGGTAAAATGAAGGCTAGCCAACAGCCTAAATCTAGCACTAAAGCTAGTTCATCTCAAACTCGTACTAAGTTAGATGCAAATAGAATGGTTATTGAAGAGAATTACAAGATTGTAGAAAACATAGAGGAAGTTAGAATGCCAACAAACTTGGTTTAAAATTTTGGTGCAAGCTGAATTGGTTAATAGGGTTAAAAAATGAAAGATGGAGCTTATGACTTTTATGATTTTGACACTGTGCATGGCCATACTCTTCAAACATGCAAAGAGTTTTGTGCTACGGTTTAAAAGATGATGAATGAGGGTAGCATCAAATTCTATGATAAAAAGAAAACCTCGCATTTCGAGTCTGCGAATATAACACCTTCTATCAATACTATGGAAAAAGAAAAGGACAATCCACTTTACGGTGTTGAAATACCATTGTTCTTGTTTGACAATCAATTGAGGGTCAAAGCTACCCCTATTTTTCTTGTGCCAAAGATGATCATTGAACTTTCATCCTCTTTGCTTTATAATGACAACAAAATAGTTCTTTGGAATTATGAAAGCAAAACCTTGATCACTGGTGAATCCAATTAGCAAGCCATAAGCATTGATCTTTCAAGGGTAAGCCATCTAACTTGGAGTGGCAGATGTTATGCCCTAGTAGCATTAAGAAATGAAACTCAACAAGAGCATATTAATACCGTTCCTTAAATATTGAAGTCTGCAACTAAAGAATCAGATTCAATAATTATCAAAGAACCATCGAGTGAGAAGAAAGATACTGAATTCCTTAAGTTCATTAAACATAGTGAATATAGCATTATTGATAACTTAAACAAGCAATCCACCAAGATATATGTGCTATCACTACTATTGAACTCTGGAGCTTATAGGAATACCCTTCTTAAAGTTTTAAACGAGGCCTATGTCCCTTCCTACATCTCTATAGGTTAGATGGATCACCTAGCGTGCAACATCGCTACCGACAATTACATATCTTTTAGCGATGATGAAATCCCGCACGAAGGAAAAGGAAACTATAAAGCCCTTCATATCACTACATACTACAAAGGTACCATTTTGCCCAAGGGGCTCATTGATAATAGGTTGGCTCTAAATGTAATGCTCATGTCATGCTTGAATAAGCTCTCCATTGATATATCTTATATCCAGAATAGTCGTACAGTTGTGCAAGCATTCAGTGGAACTTGCAAAAACATTGTGTGAAACATCACTATTCCACTCTAAATCAGCCTATTAGTTATAAGGTTGACTTTTATGTGATGGACATTGCTCTATTGTATAATTGCCTATTAGGAAGGCCTTGGATTCACTCTAGAGAGGCAGTACCATCATTTTTGCACCAAAAATTAAAATTTATCATTGAGAAAAAAGTTATCGTTATTGGAAGAGAAGAAGATATCATTGCTACTACCTCAACTAATGCCCTATATATAGAACCTGATAAAGATATCCTAGAATCCTCTTTCGAATCCTTTAAGTTTGTAAATGTCACTTATGTTAAGGAAGGATTGCTAAAGGTTAAGACTCACCTATCGAAAAGCACTTAGATGAGTCTAAAATTAATTGTCGACAAGGGTGCTAAGGCTAGAAAGGGACTTAGGAAACACCTCCAAGGGATTGCCAGAGCCTTGAAAGTTGTCAACCAGATTAATAAAAGAAGGTTAGGATTCAAGCCCAGTGCACAACAGAAAATAAAACAAGCTTAAAAAACCCATGAGAAAATGATGGCTCATCTGTTAAGACAAGACGCAAGGTATAAACTGATGGTATTTCCACCCTTTTGAAAAAGTTTCCACCTAAAAGGACATATGAATACAGGCTCCACTAATGTTATGCTCATACTAAGCAAGAAATTTGAGGATTACTCCATCAATGCAATTGATTAGCTAAGGACGTCAATGATGGACCAAGAGACCAACCTATGCCCTTCAAGATTTGTTCTGAGTGTTTGGACTGAAACTGAGATTCCAGTATTATTCAAGTTTGTTTCAAAGTAATGCTATGAAAGCATTATAGGATCTTTTGTGTGGGCATCTTTTATCAAGTATTATTAATGGAAATGATTAAGGATTATGCATTACGTCCTTTATGTTCATAATTCTTGTCAACTCTTAGACCTTTCTCAACATATTTTTTCACCTCTATTGTTTTTTTTCCATATTTTCAGGTACCCTAATGAAGGTGACATGAATATTAATATTGCAACTTTGAAAATCATTTTTGAGCAACCAATCTGCGTTAGTGAGGTCGAGGCTAAAAAGAATTCTTAAGAGAACCTTAAACCCCCAGACCTACAAAAACTAATTACGTAGGAAGAATAAAATATTACCTCATTAAGAACCCACCGAAACCATAAACCTTGGAATAGAAAAAGATTAGAGAAAAGTTAAAATCAGAACCTCCATAAAACTGTCAACTAGAGCTGAACTAATAAGTCTCCTTCAAGAATATAGGGATGTGTTTACCTGGTCTTACCAAGACATGCCCAGATTAGACACCAACATTGTGGTCCATAAACTTCCTCTTAAACCTAAGTGTAAGCCCATACAACAAAAACTTACAAAGATGAAACCTGAAATGCTTCTAAAGATCAAAGAAGAAGTGAAGAAACAATTTGAAGTAGGATTTCTCAAAGTAGTCAAATATCCTAAATAGGTAGCCAATATAGTCCCAATTCTTAAGAAGGATAGTAAAGTACGGATATATATAGGTTATAAAGATCTAAACTGAGCCAGTCCAAAAGATAATTTCCCCTTGCCCCTTGTAAACAACACTACCAAAAATGCATTATTTTTCTTCATGGATGGATTTTCAGGTTATAACCAAATGAAAATGGCAGCTGAAGACATGAAGAAGACCACTTTCGTGACCATGTAGGGCACTTGTACTATAAAGTGATGCCTTTCGGGCTCAAGAATGAAGGAAAACCTACTAAGAGGCTTTGGTAACATTGTTCCATGATCTCATTCACAAAGAAATCTAGGTCTGCATGGATGATATGATCGTCAAATCACCAAAGGAGAGTGAATATGCGGCTAACTTGCAAAAACTCTTTAAACGGCTTCACAAATACCAGCTCAAGTTAAATCCTAGAAAATGCACATTCAGCATCACATCTGACAAACTATTAGGCTTTATTGTCAACAAAAAAAGAATAAAAGTCGATCCCGATGAGGTCAAAGCCATTTAAAACTTGCTGCCACCTCAAACTCAAAAGAAAGTAAAGAGTTTCTTGGAAAGATTAAATTACATAACTTATTTTGTATCTTAGCTGACCGATAAATGCAATCAAATATTTCAGCTACTTCAAAAACAAAATCCTAGGGAATGGAATAAAGAATGCCAAGAAGCCTTTGATAAGGTCAAACACTGCCTTTCCAATCCTCTGGTACTTGTGCCACCAATGCTCGATTGACCTTTGATCCTATACCTATCAGTTTTTGACAAGTTGATAGGCTGTGTATTAGGTCAACATGATGACTCGGGTAAGAAAGAGCATGCTATCTATTACTCAAACAAGAAGTTCACAAAATATGAAAAAAATTATTTAGTCATAGAAAAGCTATATTGTGCTCTAGCTTGGATAGCCCAAAGGTTAAGACAATATATGTTATACCACACTACATGGCTGATTACCAAACTCGATCCTATCAAGTATTTGTGCAAAACTCCCACCATGTTAAGGAGGTTAGCCAGGTGGTAAGTCTTGCTTTTCTATTATGACATCATGTATAGAACCAGAAAGCCATCAAGGGTAGTAAAATAGCAGACTTCTTGGCAAGCCGAGCAACAGATGACTATCAGCCTCTAGATTTTGAATTTTTTGATGAAAACTTGATATGCATATCCGAGGTAGAGGACACTATCGAGTGCGGTTCATCTTGGAAAATGTAGTTTGATGGAGCTTCAAACGTACAAGGGCTTGGAATTGGGGTAATTCTTATCTCGATTGATGGAAACCATTATCTTTTCACCATAAGACTGAACTTTGATTGCACCAACAATATTGCTAAATATGAGGCCCACATCATGGGACTCGAAGTAGCCATTGAAAGAGGTATTTAAACACTACAAGTATTTAAGGATTCAACTCTTGTCATCTACCACCTAAAAGAGAATGGCAAACCCATGATGTTAAACTAATCCATTATTAGAATTTGATCTCGGAACTTAAAAAAAGTTTGATGATATTAGCTTTTAAAATTTATCTCAAGAAGAGAACCAACTTGCTAATGCTTTGGCCATCTTTTCATGCATGGTCAAAGTCAATTGAAAATCAAATGTTGCTCCTATTTAGATGAGTATTTATATAGCCTCAGCACATTGTTAGAATGTTGAAAAAGAGAAGGACAACCTACCATTGTATCATGATATTCTTTAGTACATCGAGGATCAACAATACCCAAAAGGCACTACTGAAATTGATAAGAGAACTATCTGAAAGATATCTTTAAGCTTCATTTTGGATGGCAAAATTTTATACAAGGAAAGTTAGGATCAAGTGCTACTCTGATGCATAGATGCCTTCAAAGCCAAAAAAATTCTCAAAAAAGTCCATGAAAGAATTTACGGCACTCATACTAATGGACACTGAATGGCAAAATACGTCATACGATTAAGCTACTCTTGGTTAACTCTTGGAAAATGATTGCATTGACTATGATCGAAAGTGCCACAAATGCCAAATCTATGCAGACAAAATCTATGTCCCACAGACACCTCTACATGTTATGATAGCCTCGTGCCTTTTTCCATATGCGGCATGGACATGATCGAATCGATTACCCTTAAATAGGTAGAGGTAGCTTTTTATGCCAATGTCACCAGATCTGTTGTATGGATATTATGAAAGAGGACCTCATTTGTAGTTATAGTTTTCTTGAGTAGATCATTACTGATAATGCATGCAATCTAAAAAACAAATGATGCAAGTAATATGGTCTCAGTTCAAGATTCAGCCTCATAATTTCATCCTATATCGTCCAAAAATGAATGGGCAATTGAAACAGCCAATGAGAATATCAAGAAGATAGTAAAAAAGATGGCTGAGATGTACAAAGATTGGCAGGAAAAGTTACCTTCTGCCTTGCATGCCTATTGCATAATAGTACGAATTTCCATAAGTGTTATCTATTCTCCTTAGTCGACGACATGGAGGCTACCCTACCTATTGAGGTCAAAATCCTTTCACTCAAAGTCTTGATGGAATCACCACTTGAAGAGCTTGAATGGGTCCAGAACTGATATAAACAGCTTAATCTCATTGAAGAGAAAAGAATGAAAGCTATCTACTATGGGCAAATATATCAAAAGCGTATAATGAGAGCCCATGACAGAAAGGTTTATCCTCATCAGTTCCAAGAAGGTAACTTAGTACTCAAACAAATTCTCTTAATCAATAAAGATGCTTGAGGAAAATGGACTTACCTAACCTTGTGAACTCTAATTCCTTCAAGAAGGCCTACCTAACCTATGCTAGCTTAGATTGACAACCTAAATTGGTGGCTTAAGTGACTAGACCCCCTTATCGAACCAAGTCAAGAACCAATTTACCCCACATTCACAACCCTAATCAAGACACAAAATCACTACCTAATTGACTTATTCTACGTCAACCTACCCCACCAAATCTTATTCTTACCTACATCTAAAAAATGGAAACTACCTAACCTTAAAGCCTCTATCCCACAATGGGGTAATTTGAAAAATCTTTTTGTAAGTCAGCTAACACCAAAAGGATTAATTGCTTGAAAAAAGTTTTCAAAGACAGCCAGTGGAAGACTTATGTCATCAGTATCAATGACTGAGGCCAGGAAAATCCTTTTGAATTCTTTTATATCTTAAAATCTTTTGTGATCTTATAATTTTTCATAACTTGTACTTTCTTTCTTTTAAATGAAATACAATTACTCAATTTCTTGAAAAGTCCTTTTAGCTCTTTTATCCTATATTACATTATGTTTATCATTTAACTCTAATGCTTGATAAACGAATGAAACCAATAACAGGATTTCCTAGCATTACTTGGAAAGATGAAAACTTTGCAGGAATTTTCGTTCCATGTTTAGAGACTAAGAATGAACCTTGGAGGCCACAATCATTCTTACCCATAGACCTTTACATTCTAAAAATATGCTCAAAACTTCTTCCCAGTAAACCCCAGCCTAAAGATAAGGGACTGAATTTCTTTCCAAATTGTTATCCTCAATCAAAACTTAAAACAGTCTACCCAGACCATAAAAAACATCCTTGGAATCATGATTGACAAAAGAAACCCCTCACACTTGTCAATAAACTTAATGCAACAAACATTCACAATCATGAGCCATCTAAACTTAGGATCACCTTTACAATCATGAGTCATTCGCACCTTCAATAAACAACCTTTGCATTTAAAATCTTTAAAATCTAAAGCAAGGTTGGTCAATCCCACAGTAAAAGATCACCTTATCGAACCTATTAAAGAGCAAACAACTAGAGAAGGCTAGAATCGATCACTAGATTAATTTTAAAATCAACACTTTTGCATCATTTTAAGCATTTTTCATATGCTAGCTCTTGTATACAAAAGTCAAATTAGTGGAAAACCTAAGGTACAATTTTTTATTTTCAAGAAACCTCTACATGCCCTAAGTAAGTATCTCTAACCATACAAGTTCATTAAAAATCATCCAAGAGAGGTATCTAAACTCATTTTCTTTTAGTTTTCAAAGAGCAGAATGTTTACCTACCTTAGTCCTTAAAGAGTAAGATGATTTGCTTTTCCTACCTCAGTCCATAAAAAGCTAGACACTAATCAAGTCAAAGCCCACTCAAGCTGGTGGTGCCTATTTAGGGGGTAAAATCGAGGAAACAACATACCTCAGTCTACAAAGAGTTATACACCTATTAAGTCAAAACCCATAAAAGTTGGTGGTGCCTATTTGGGGTGTCAAACCTAGGAAATAAACTTTCTTATTCTATAAAAAGTTGGATGATTATCAAAGCCCACATAAGCTGGTAGCATCTATTTAGAGGGTCAAACCTAGGAAATAATCTACTTCAGTCCACAAAGAGCTGGACGCTTATCAAGTCAAAGCTCACACATGCTGGTGACACCTGTTTAGGGAGTCAAACTCATAAAACAACCAACTTCAATCCGTAATAAGCTGGATGCCTATTAAGTTAAAGCCTACACCAACTGATGGCACCGATTTAGAGAGTTAAACCCATGAAATAACCTATATCAGCCCACAAAGAACTAGATGCTTATCAAGGTAAAGCCCACACAAGCTAGTAGCATTTATTTGGGAGTGAAACCCATGAAACAACCGACCTCAGTCCACAAAGAGCTAGACACCTATTGAGTCAAAGCTCACACAAGTTGGGGGTACCTATTTGGGGAGTCAAACGCATGAAACAACCTACCTCAGTTCATAAAACATTGGATGCCTATTAAGTCAAAGCCCACACAAGCTAGTGGCGCCTGTCTAGGGGGTTAAACCCAGGAAACAACCTACCTCAGTCTAGAAAGAGTTGGATGCCTATCGACTCGAAGCCCACACAAGTTAGTGACGCTTGTTTGGGGGGTTAAACCCAAGAAAGAAGCTACCTCAGTCCATAAAGAGCTGGACGCCTATCAAGTTAAAGCCCACACAAGTTGTTGGAGCTTCTTTGGAGGGTTAAACCTAGGATACAACCTAGTTCAGTCCATAAAAAGCTAGATGCCTATCAAATCAAGTCTCACACAAGTTGATGTCACCTATCTGAAGGATTAAACCTAAGAAACAACTTAGTAAGAAGGTCAAACCCTACAAAACTCACTAAAATTTTCTTTTTTGCTAGAATCATTACTAATACACTCGACCTGTCTCAATATAACAATAACTAAGTCTCTATTTTCATGCAAGCACACAAAACTATCAACCTACCTGAACAAAGGGTGTCTATTTGTCTTTGCCCTATTCCTAATATTTAGTAATGGCCAAAGAGGGGTCGCTGTAGACACCTCATTTTGTTCAGTCCTACTTTTAGCACCCTGGGACTTAATGAAAGATAATAGAATAAAAAATAATAAAATAAACTAGGGATGACTGTTGAATGCCATGTCGTCAGGCATTATTAGATGACATAGTGCTAGGCAAAAAAATTTTTTAGGGAAAATCTAATATGCCCATAGGTTGTATTAAAGAAAAACGTAAAAATGAGGCATCAGAGGTCACTATTCAAGGCATCACCAGAATTATTCAAATGAATACATAGGTTAGTTTCCCACTGTTTATGACCAAGGTGAGGTATTCAAAGAGCTTAAGGTACGTGCAAGTTATACTGATGCATAAGTATTGATATGAGGCCTTTATGTCGCAAAAAAATTGAATTTTCACATGTAGTATCGATGTAAGAGGGTTTGGTATCAATATCACACCATGTTTGTATCAGTACAGACCTTGATAGTAACTAAAGTTATGATTTTTGGCTAAATGTGTCGATACCCAAGTGTGAGTATCGATACAAATCCATAGAGTATTGATACAGGCCTTTAAGTTTCAAGACTAAAAATAATTTTTTACTCTTAGTATCGATACACACCTCATTGTATCGATACCAATGCGTAAAAGTTACCTTGTGTATCGATACATAATCTTTTGTATTGATACATCAAGGCATTTTTGACTAGTTTAAGCCACCTTTAAACCTATAAAGATCCGATTCAAACATGATTTTTGCACAAAAAATTATCATAACTCTTTCAAAAACACTATTCCCTTTCACACACTTTCGTCCATGAAACACCTCATTATCAATAATATTACTAGAAAGCTTCTTCCTTTTATCCTTTTCTTGCTAAGTAATAGCAAAGGAAGGGACAATAACTGAGTTTAAAGTCACTACTTCAATTAGAGAGAAAAGTTCAAGCCTTTTTTGGTATATTTTCTCTATCTTGCTCCATGTATTGTTTTTATTTTTATCATCTACATCATTTTCTGAGCCTTTCATGGTTCCATGACCACCATAGGATCCTCAAGCATTATTATTACCTTGGTTATGGTAGTCCTAGGATCTTGATGACCCTCTTGATACCTTGATATTATTTAGATATGCAAACATGCCATGCTTCATTTTTACCATCATAACACCTCTGTTCATGTATTTTTTTCCATGTTCTTTTTATATTCGCATATCCATATTACATTTAAATGTTCACTTTAACACATATTATGTATGTTCATGCATTTTCTTACATTTTGATAGGTTTCATGAAGTGAAATGACTTTTTTTTAAAAGATTCTAGCAAATTTTGTTCACATATGTTCATCTTAAGCATCTTTATGCATTTTCTTATTATAATCCTACATTTTATTGCCCCTTCCGTTGTCAAAATATCACTTTTTCTTGTTTGAATGTGTTGTTCATGTTCATTGTTATGTATGTTGCATTTCATTCATGACTTGTTTGTCAAGATGCTTGTTTGCTTGCTAAAAATATGATTTTAAAAAACACTCCATAAGTTAAGTTCATGATACCACCAATAGATAGTGAATAACATGGACTTAAAGTTTTCATAAAATTAATCTTCCAACTTTGGGGGAAAACTAAATACTTTAGACCTGGATTCATCTAAAAGAACTTCAAAGATGCTATTCTTTTATATAAAAATTACCCTTTTAGTTGATAGATATATAAAGCCTTGATCTTGAGTCTAATACCCTCTTTGGTAACATGGTTAACGGGTTGTTTCATCATCCCAAACTACTTCAAAATTATGGAATGAATTCATGTTGCCCCTGTTACTTATCCTTTCTGTCATTGATGCTCGAACATTCTAGACTCGAGTCTATACTTAAAAAATAAAAAATACTGAATAACTCCTTTATTTTTGCTTTGGCTGCATTATAGTTAAAATTTGAAAAATTATTTTTGAACCACAAATGACTTTTTGAATTTTTTGATATTTTCCCCTAAAGGGCATTGAAATACCTTTCCAACGGTGTCTTGTTCGCCCTCGGATCATTTCGGATGAGGGTGTTACAATTTTTTGAACCTTTGATAGTCGGAACCTTTAGGACCAATATGTTTTGGGCCATTTTGGCCTAAAAGACGACTTCTCCAAAATTTTTAAATATTTTTTCTGAAAAGTTTATGAAATTCCCTCTCCAAAAAGGTAATATTTACAATTTAATAATTCTAAATAAGCCTAAAACAATTTTTCAAAATCCATCATGTCCTTTCTTTTATACATGCTGCTAGTGTCGAAATAGGCCTAACTCTAAAATTCCACATAGAAGGCAATTCTCTAGGATCTTTAAAATATTTTTGTATTTGTCCTCATCAAGTCACCTTTCCAATGGTGCTTTATTTACCCTTTGAAGCCTTCAGATAGGCCTAAAATAAATTTGGGAAAGGAGATAACATGATGTTGTCCATTATTTTTAACCCAATTCATGAAACACCCTTATAGAGATGTTCAAATGTTTCGAAGTGCATCCGATTCCTCCTATACAAAACCTTTAGGCTTAGATAAAGGCCTAAGACAAAAATATATTTTCTACAAATCTTTGATTTTTTATTTTTGAAATTAAATTTTCATTTTTGGGGATACTTTAATCCTACGACTCTAAGGGGATACTTCAACCCTATTTTTCATTAAAAAACTCAAATTTTCTCTTTATTCCTAATTATTTTCATAACTTTATCTTTGGGTATACTCTAACCCTACCTCTCCGAGGGGATACTTCAACCCACTTTTACCTCAAAACATATGAAAATTTTCTCTCTTCCGAAAACCCCTGATTATTTTGATTAAAATCCTTTTCATCCCTCAATTTACCACTAAATCCAAACCCGTCTCTAAATTTTCATCTTGATTGTTCTTCGATAATCGAAGATAATTATGAGATATATTCCAATCATCTTTCCTTTTTACGTTCCTTTGTTTATGATTGTTTGTTTATGATATTATTATATTCTTTTTCATCTTACTAGCATGTTTCCTTTTTTTATAGTGATCATCGTGCATTTATAATTAAAATTCATTTTCAAAAAATTTTTACAAGGCAATATTCTATGTCGGTATCTCTCTACTGCCTAATAAGAAATATCCAAAATTTTAAAATTTAATTCGAAAACTATTTTCATAAAAATTCCTATGCTCTTTATACCTTTGTGGTGCATAGGTGATAAAAATCTTCTTTTAAAACCTGGATTTACATTTTCCACCAAAACTTCATGCATAAAAAAGGGATTATATTTAAATAATGACCAAATGGAACTGATTAAACTGAAATCAAAGCGAAATATAGTTAGCTGGTACCAATTTCGGGCATGTGGGGGCGCTAATCCTATCCCATGCGTAACCAACTCCTGAACCCAACTAATGAATCTTTGGACTTTGTAGACTTTGAAATCGATATTTTGAGTTTTGTAACTCGAAATATTATTTTCAAAAGGCATCCGATCCTACCTAGCCTGAAATGATCGGTGGTGACTTTAAGTTTATGGCCACATTGTGGTGACTATTTGAGACTAGTTAGATGAGCGACTCACCCAATAGTCTCTCTCCCCTTCATATTACTACACCTAATCCAAATCCTGATCATGGGATAACTCAAAGGCTCGACCACCACCACTATCGTACATTTTTTAAGTCACATGCACTAATCCTTTCAAATTGTCTAAAGTTTTAAAGGTGGGCACATGGCAACAATGAGGTTAACCAAAAGCTACAAGAGCTAATATGGATTGATACATGATGATTTTTCTAGGATATCTAGGGAAAGGATTGAACTACACTAAGAGGTGATTACTAAAATGTTTCTTAAGAGGTCATATTGACTCTTTCTGCATAGTGGGAGGCCATGATGCCTTGCTAGAGGCCAATCTTGGTATACAAATATAGATACACTTAATTGGGTAATTATATTTATTTTCATTATGATGCAAGTCTAATAGGTCACACACAATAAGA
>JBBYHL010327773.1:0-23115 GCA_038381835.1 Adansonia madagascariensis
CTGGCCCTTTTCCTCCTTAAGTCGAGAGATTTCTATAGCAAAGGATGCCTTTTCTTGCTTGAACTCCCTCCTAAGTAACTTGATCTCAGAAGGCGGTTCCTCTATTGGGATTTGCACTGTCCAGGAGTTAGGTGATGGTAATGGATCATTGATATAGTAGAGTCTCCATTCTTCGTATCAGGCATGGTAGGTCTTCCTCTTCAGTTCTAGGCTTGGAAAGCGAACTGGACTTTTGCTTTATAATTAGGCTCTCCATATTCAAAATCCCAATGTCCTAAGTCTTCGAAGAGCTGGATGAATTACTGGCACTGGAACTGACATAATACTAATAGAGGAGCATAACTAGTATTTCCCCATAACCCCAATAAAGGTACACAAGTGTAGTCTCCACATCTGTACATAATCAACTGAGGGAACATCCATAGGGTTCTCCACGTGATTTTATCCTCTTTGACATTTCATAATTCCTTGACCCAATGCTTTTCTGTCTTATCTTGATGACATTCTTCCTCTAATATAGTGGAAAGAGGACTGAACTTGAAGAAGAAATTTTGCCTGGTTCTTTCCTCCCTAAATAGAGATGACCTAGGAGCTATATCTAGAACAATGGGGCACACCCAATAAACCTTTCTGTTCCTATTCTTTTACAAAAATTGAAGGTGCGAATGGTTTCGGTGATGATGGCGAAAGCAAGTTGATGTCGCAACATAGGCGAGAAAAAAAATCTGTGACTGCCACCTCTACATAACCTAAAGTCTTCGGGAATATGGCAAGCCCATAGATTGCCAGAGCATAGACATCTTGAACTTTCTTTTGGTCAGAAAGATTTTATCATGGCCTCTTTCAAGCTGGCCCAAGAGATGCATTTGTTGCTCCTTTTTACTTTAACGTGACTGTCGACCCATGCTTCTGTGGCTCCAAGAATTTGCCTCAACCTTTTCTTGAACGGAAGAGGCGATAACACTTTGCAGTAAATTCGGTCAGACTTTGCCCTTTCTTTGTTAAGTAGAGCTGTATATTCATTAATGGTAGGGACTAAATCTTGTTGATTAAAGGTGAAACATTGGTAGGCCGGATTCCAGAACTGTACAGCTGCTCGTACCAAGCCCTCATCCAATTGAACTCGAAGTAAGAGAGCTTTTAGTGAAGGCTTCTTTCTCATTGTTATCCTAACTGTCCCAGATGTGCTTCAATTCCCAATAGTCATTCTGACGAAAACTGATCTTGACTTCTTTATGCATTTTTGAGATGTAGTCGGGCTTTAGGATGTTCTCGTCTTAATGTTGGTGACCTACTGACCATGTTCTGACGTTTTCAAATGAATCGATAGTGGAGATAAGCTGTTGCTCCATAAATGATGCCCTTGCTGAACATCGAACCAGAATAATTATCCCAAAATGATGATAGTCATGATAGTTATGATGAGATGATGCATGCACCAAAACACAAACAAAGGGAAAATAAGTTAGTGGAAGATATAGGAGACAAATGTAAGGAAATAAAGAATTTAGGAACATCAGAACAAAATATTCATAGCATGTCTTAACCAAAGTGATGAGACGAGAAACGGGAAACATTTCAACATGCCAAGATGTAATCTGCCCTTCATGAGGTAATGCAATATCTTATTTTCATGGAAAAATAATCAACTAGTATTAATATTCATTTATCACCACTAATGCGGATGCACATTAAGCCGTGACTCAAACAGCATAATAGTTTATAGCAAAGACATTGCGAACGATGGTTTTTGCTCACCGTCACTTATTTAGGCAAAGATTAACCGTCGTTCGGGCAGCACGGCGGCATGCCTTGATAAATGATAAAAATGCAGATGTGGGTGATAATTGTATACTCATTGTCACCTACATAATTATGGTAATTAAGAGTAAAGGTTAGGAATGTTTCCTCAAATGACCTTATTCTCTAGGTATTCTAGCAGCGTTCTGGTGTGGTTTGACATTGTTTAGCTCATAGGGCTCGCTATATGAGGTTTAGATTGATGCCTAATTGGGTGTCCGAATCACTCTTCCATCCGGCAAAGATAGCTGAGGCACCCCGATCCTAGGCCCATTGCGGGTTTGGCAGAAATTGATCGATCTGGTGGATGTATTTTCCTATGCAAATATGGAGGCTTACTCAAGAGAGACATAGGTAATTTACATCCGGGAAGTTATTGCCATGCCTATGTGGAGGGTTACTCATGAAGGTGTATAGCTCACTTCCTTCTAATGGTTGGGTTATAACCATGCCATGGAGTTTGGCAGGACTCTAATGCTCCTACAAGTGCGCGGTGTGTGATAGGGAAACGATCAAACCTTTTTGCTTACTTTTATATTACCATTTTTATTAAACTGGTGATTATTCAAAAATAAGACAATCCTGACAATCATGCCAAACAAAAGATTAGTTGACAAAACGAAAAAAGGGTCATAGTTAAATAGTGACCGAAGATCGAAAGAACGGGAACCTAGCAAGACACGGCTAGTTATTGGCCTAACTCTCTCTACAATCCCCAGTGGAGTCGCCAAGCTCTCGTGTAGATCCTCGCGGATCTATGGGTGCATACGACTTCCTTCATGACGCGATGAGAATGAGAAAGTACAGATTCTCAACTTATGACAAAGTAAAGGGACCATAAGACAAATCGCTCATCTTATTGGTCTCGGATGGCCATCATGAAATGGCCAACGCTTGGAGTTGCCATTGATCATTTTAGGCTAGGCATGACCGGATGCCTATTGAAACCTATGTTTTGAGTTACAAAACTTAAAACATCAATCCCGTGGTCTACGTAGTGCAACATCTCATAATCGTAGTACAATCTAAATGGATTTTACCATGCATTATTGCATAGAGAAATAGGCATGAAAACACCTATAAAATAACCCAAAAATTTCTAGCATTGAAGTAACATTGTATTAAGTTAGTAATAGATTTTAGTAGAACATTTTAACATAAATCAATCAAGATCTGTAAATGGTAGCATCTAAACATCGAATTCCAGAATTGTAACATATTGAAAAATTGATTTTAAAGGCTTCAACAATGGCCTAAAAAATTGAACTCAAAGCAAACCTATTTGGCCTCAACACAACTCGAAAAGCTTAAAACATGTTAGGGCTTTAATCCAAATCAATTAAAACAATTTTAGTCAATTATTTAAACAACTTTAAACATGATTAAAAACCATGCTGTCCATATTTAAAAAATTAACTAAAAACAATTTTACAAGATTTTTACAAAAATCGAAAGTCACTAAATCAACCCATAAATCAACCAAATTAATTATCACCCAGAATCAGCATTAAAGACCATATGTACTTTATGAACCTTCAGCTCTAATACCACTATTGGGAAACCTAGGTTGATGAAATAGCATACAATTAAAATTAAAATTAAAATTAAAATGTGCAAAGCATGCATAATGGAAATAAAATTAGAGAAATATCAAAATTTCTACAAGATCTTCAAGTTGAGATTTCCATGTAGTCGGATAGAATTTAAGATTACGAATTCAATTGGGATCTTTTCTGCTCAAAGCCTTTAACTCTAAGCATGTCGATCCTTGTACAGATGGCATGGTTACTTTAATCCCTTTTCGAGGCCATATAAAGCATAAGTGTCCTCTTTCCAATGGCGATTCACACGAAGATTCACTATTGTTAGTGGGCTGATCTCTTAATCATAATCAAAAGGTTGGTCTTCTCTGTTTTTCTATGTGGCTAAAAACTCCAAGAACAATTCTTGAGTTCACCAAATACAAAAATGACAAAATGAATAAAGGATTTATGGCAATACCATCTCATGGATTTGGCCAAATCTTAATTCTTTAGAAATTTTTCATTAATTGTATTGATACATTCGACTCTTATATCGATGCAGTGCTTGCCAATAGCTTAAATCACATTTTTTGACCAAAATGTAAACATACATGACCAATGTATCGATACATTAGTAAATGTATCTATGCATTTTCAAATGTATCAATATATTTGCCAAATGTATTGATAAAAGTTCCAAATGTATTGATACAATTAGGCTTTTTGTTGAATGCATCGATACAATGCCTATATGTATCGATACATTCATAAAAAAATGGCCAGATGTATCGATAAAATTATCATTGTATCCATACATCTAGTTAATTTACCTAAATCATGCCATTTTTTCCCGGTGCTACATTAAATCAAAACACGAGTTTGGTCATGTTTTTGGCTCCATAAGTCACTCAAATTCATACCAAGCCTTATCATTGGACCTAAGATTAGATCTAATTAATTTTTGGGGCCCAATGCAAAATATGGTTTGTTCAAGATTGTAATTGGTTTTTCCTTATTTACAAACTGCAGAAAGCAAAGGATGCTTAGCATAATTCTTGGAGCTGCTTCATGGCACAAATAAAAAGCACTAAAATGCCCTCACTTTTTTTGCTTCAAAGCATTGGTTGTTCACTTACCTATAAAAGAGCTAGCTTTATCTTAGTAAGAAACACACATAAAGACCACATTTGACAAAAAAAAAACACTTCATTTTTGTAGCTCTCCTTGGTAGCCATTAAAAAGTTTTAAAAAACCTTAATTCCTCTTATCATCATCCTAAGCCCCTTTCAATCATAACACCACCTTAAAGCTCATCTTACTACTTTTTCTTGCTAATCTATAGCAAGCAAAGCAAATAAGATGAGTTGAAACTAAAGAGAAACTAGAAAAAAAATAAGAAAGCCTTAGGAAAACTTGAGCTTGGAACTTTGCAAAGACAATAAACAAGATGTAAAGCTCCTTTAGTATATCTCTTTTCTTCTTTTTCTCATTCATTTTCACGAAAACATGCCTCATGTCATTTTATCTAACAAATATTTATGAAGCCATAGCCCTCTTAGGAAAGCATGTATTTTTAAGTTTGGTTTGATGGTATTTTGAGTTCATGATATTTGGATAATGCTATAGGGTTGCTTGAGTGCTTAAAAATTTTATTTTTTCTTTGCTTATCTTAGAATAGCCACTATTTCATTGATCTATGACACTATTCCACCATCCATGCTTAATCTTTGATGATACATTGTCATTTCAAGATGTTTGATGTTCTTCTAAGCTTGATGATGTTTCACGGTGACTTCGTGACAGAAAAATCATGTTTTTAATTTTGCAAAAAATTTCCACCATGTGTTCCATGCTGTGAAATTAGTTTCTTCCATGCCATATCATCATTCATGTTTTTACTAGCATATTCTTGAACATTCATGCATTATCCATGCATTCTTTGCATTTTTAGCATGTTTTCTTTGATAAAAATATTGTCTTGTTAATGTTCTAGCATATTTTTGCCATTTGATGCCATGTTTGAATGCTCTACATGATTAAAAATGTTTTTGTGATGCTTTGCTTCTGGTGAGTTTGTTGTCAAGTTTTGTTCTTAACAAAATTCCTAAGTTAGGCTCACATAATCTCTAACAAGTAAGATTAATGTAGGCCTAAGTTTTTCCAGCAACCACTCTTACTATCTAGGGAAAAAATCAAGCTTACATGTTTAGATTCATGGCCTAATGAGGCAAAATAAAATATATTTTTAGCTCTTAAAATTTTTTTTTACAATATGTTTGAGTAAATGTCTTGTGCTTAAGCTTTGTGTTATGACCTGATGGCACAGATAATAGGTTATCCACTTGCCTAATTCCCTTGAAGTTCAAATGGGCTCATGATTCCACTGCCATTAACCCTATTTGCTAGACAATCATGTGTCTAACACCTTGACATGTGCCTAGAAAATCCTATAACCAAAAAATCCTTTGTTTTACTATTGGTAACATTATGACCCCAACATGAAAATTTGTTTTCAAACCCTAGACAATTTTTATGGATTTTTGGGTACTTCCTTTAAAAGGCATTAAGTCACCTTTCAATGGTATCTCATTTGCCCCTAGATGTGCTCAAATGAGAAGGTTACGATTTTTGAATCTTTGTTATCTAGAACCCTTGAAATCATCGATTAACATTTTGTTTGGGCCATTTCAGCTCACCAGATGATATTTTTGGAATATTTAACCATTTTTCTAGAAAACCATATGAAGTTCCCTTTTTGGAAAGTTATCGTTTGCAATTGAACAATTCTAAATAAGTTTGAGACAATTTTTCAAAGTTCGCTGCACTCTTTCCCTTGCACATGCTACCAGTGCTAAACTAAACTTGAATTCAAAAATTATTTCCTCCTTGAAAGCAATTTTTTAGGATGTTTAGAATATTTTATATTAGATCTCGTCGAGTTATCTTCCTAGCAGTATCTCATTTTCCACTTAAAGCCCTTGGATCAGTCCAAAATAATTTGTAGAAGTGGACAGTGCGAAGCTGTTCCCTATTTTCAGCATTAAGTAAAATTAATTAATTCCCCTAAATTCTCTTTTAAAGGCATTCAGATGCCTCAGAATGAACCTTCTTAATTCCCGGAATGGAGACATGTCGAGTAATAAAAGTCCTCTTAGGCTTAGGCCAAGGCCAAGCACCTTCCAAAATTAATTTTGTCCCATATTTAAATTACAAGTTTTAATTTTTCAAATCCATTCTTTTCTAAAAAAATATATAATATATACAAAATTATTCCATTTTTCAAAATTACCTAATTTTTCATCCATTTAGATTTTTCCACTTTGTTTTTCAAAATTCATCAGAATTATACTTTCTCTCTTTCTCAAAATATTTTAAATTTTTGAACCAAAACCTTAATTTTCATACCGTAAGTGACCAATGAGTCCAAACACATCTCAAAATTGTTAATTCGGTTATTTCTAAATAACCAAGGACAATTATGAGATACATTCTACTATCTCTCCTTTCTATGCTTCTCGTGTGTTTATTTTGTGCAATATTTATTACATTTTTTCAAAAAAATTCATGCATCATAGAAAGTGGGTTATATATAAAAAATGATGCAACAAAATTGAGAAAACTAATATCGAGATATTATATAGGCAAAAAGTACTGATTTAAGGCATCATCGAGGTGCTAATCCTTCCCCATACATAAATGACTTTCGAACTCTTTTAACAAACTCTGAAATATGTAGATCGTAAAATCGTATCTTTGAGTTTCATAACTCAAGTCTGATCATACCTAGCCAAAATGATCAGTGGTGACTCCAAATTTCCAATCCCTGGTGGTGGTTGTTAAAGCACAGTTAGATGAGGGATTCATCTGATGGTCTCCCCACTTCAATTATGAGAAATACTTATTCTCTCACACTATCATACTGGATAAAATCCCAAGCAAGGGATATTTTAAGTTAGACTTCCATCTCATCACCAGGTTAAGGCCATATTGCAATAGCTTGGCAACTCTGCTGGTGATAAGAATAAAAAAATCAGGCATACAATTGGTTGTATCTTATCCTATTCTCGATTTTTTCCCTTTTTTTCGGTTATTATTTGCATATAATACCCTCTCCTTGTTTCATTTTTCATTAACTTTTATCTGCTGTTCGTGTTTTTTTATTTTCCTTTTTATCCAAAAGATATATATTGTTTTAGTGGTAAAGAGTAAAATAAAAAGGCTTGTTATTTCCTCAACACACACTAAGCACTTACGCCGGTATTAGACTCTCGGTCTATTTCCCTAGAGAGATAATGAAACCTTATATTTAGGTGGGAGTGAGCTATTCGCCTCTGTGACGGTCACTATCCCATAGGGCTAGTGATATCTTCTAGGATGTAATTTACATATGCTTTTGTGATTAATAGTCCACATGGGCACAGGGAAACATATCCACCCAAATCAAACCTGTTTCGCTAAGCTTACGATGGGCCTAGGATAGAGGTGCCTCGACTGTCCTTAACAAATGGAAGAATGGCTTGGGAACTGATTTAGAGTTAACCAACCCCATATAGAAAGCCTTATAAGGCAAACTATGTCATGCCATGCTGTGATGCTGCTAAAATAACCTAGAGAATAAGACATTTAGGGAAACACATCTTACCTTTTATTCCCTTTGTCATTTATTACATGGGTAATGATGAAAAAACATTATCACCAACGTTTGCATTTTACCCCCCATAGGACATCATACATCACAATAACTTGCTAGAGCAAGCCATTTTGATGTTCGACTACCTAACATTCATTTGTTCTTATAAGTGATGACATGCAAATGTCACCATGTAAGATCTATTTTAGGACTTAGCATTGTCTTCAAGGAAATAAAATCCACCAAGTAAGTTGTTATGTTGTCTAATTGATGGCTTAATGCCCACTAATCACTAGGGTAATCACCAATTGTTGAAAGCTTCAACATTACTAGTTTCAAGGATGTAAAATGACAACTTATTGCCTTTGATATTGGAAAATCTATCTGAGGCAAGGCGTGTCTAATTTTCCCTATTGCCACAATGAGGAAATATTCGGCTCATGGGTATAACAAGCCTTGAACAAAGAAATGATGAACCCTTATAGCATAAAGACATAAGAATTTGAACACTAATCCAACATTTAATGTCTTCTTAAGAAAGATTGTATACCTTAAATGTTTCAAAATTAAAAGAGCAAAGAACCTATAGGGGTGAAGCGGTACCGGAATCCCAAAGTCATCACTAAAAGATCTCACATTTATTTTCACTAACAAGACCACCCTTGAAAGGTGACATATTTGCAAGCTACTCTTTTGTGAGGTTTTAAGATGTTGGGAGATGAGAGATTGATACAGGCTTCGTTGGGTTCCAACAATTTCTGAGCAAAGGTAAGACACCTTTAAAAGAATCCATGCTAAAAGCAAAATGACACAATCAACCTTTTTATAGGAAATATTTTATTTACTAACGTAGCATAATGCCTCTGCATGAAAGGATAAAGAACACGTGCATCATCTCAAATCATTTGTATCATCCAACATCCGTATAATAAAAACACACCTTACGCATCATTCATAAGTTCCCTTATAGGAGAACCTAATAGAATGCCCTTTTCATGAATCAAATAAGAATCAAGCCTAATGCAGCTAACTATGTGGTAAGTCTAGTGAAATTGGCCTATACCAAGATTAAGCCCAATATAGCTGGCCATGTGGTGAGCTTAGTGAAGTCAGCTCCTATACCAAGAGTCAAGCCCAACGTAGCTAGCCACATGGTAAGCCTTATGAAGTTGGCCCTATACCAAAAGTTAAGCCTAATTAACTAGCCATATGGTAAGCCTAGCAAAGTTGGCCCCCATACCAAGAGTAAGCCCAGTGATGCTGGTAAGTTAGTTACGGTTAATTGGCCTAGCATAAAGTCTAAATCCACATTAGTTGTCTGATAAGAACATTTATCTTATAAAGTCAAAGTCTGCATTAGTTAGCACCTCCTTATAAAGTCAAAGTCCACCATTAATTGGCACCTTTACAAGGATTTCAAGTTTTATAGAGTTAATGTTCACATTAGCTGGCACTTGTATATGAAGGTCAAGCCCTATAAAGTTAAAGTCTACACTAGCCGGCACTTATATAAAGAGGTCAAACCCTATAAAACTCTGAGTCCACATTAGTTGGCACTTGTATAAGGATGTCAAGCCTTATAAAACCCTAAATCCATATTAACTGCATCAGTATAGAAAGATCAAACCCTGCAAAACCCTAAGTCCACACAAGCTGACACTTGTATAGGGATGTCAAGCTGTATAGTCAAAATTGCTGCCAAAATACCATATCTATTTTGGCAAGATTTTAATTTGACTTTTTTTTGTTATAGGCACTCAAGGCATTATTCCACCCCAGATAAAATGGTACCAATTTTTCTTTGTTCTTATCTTTATACTTAGCAACGACTAAAGAGGAGTAGCTGTAGACACCTATTTTTGTTTGGGCCACTACACAAGCATTTCAAGACATCAACAAACCTAAATGAGTAAGCACAAATCCATTTCCCATCATTTATGGCCAAGGTAAAGTGTTCAAGGAGCCAAAGGTTAGCAAGATACACATTTTTAATCATTTGTATCAATACATTTGATTTCTGTATCAATACAATGCTTGGCGGTAGCTTAAATTCACATTTTTGGATCAAAATGTATCGATACATGACCAAATGTATTGATACATTTTCAAATATACCAATATATTTTCTAAATATATTGATATTTGATACATTTAGGTGTTTTATTGAATGTATCGATAGAATGCTTATATGTATCAATATATTCACCAAAAAATGGCCAAATATATTGATACAATCATCATTGTAACAACACATCTAGGCAATTTTACCCAAATTCGTGCCATTTTCTCTCCAATGATGTATTGATTCAAAATACGAGTTTGGTCACATTTTTGGCTCTATAAATTAATCAAATTCACATTAAGCATTATCATTAGACTTAAGATTGGATTGATTAATTTTTAAGGCCTAAATGACTAAGAAATAAGACATTTTCATGGCAAAGTCTAGTTTGTTCAAGGTTGCAATTGGTTTTTCCTTATCTACAAATTGTGTAAAGCAGTCTACTCATCACCTTGGCTACCACAGCCAATGAAAATGAAGGATGCTAAGCATATTACTTGGAGCTGCCCATGGTATAAGTAGAAAACTCTGAAATACCTTTATTTCTGGCTTCATAGCATTGGCTATTCATTTCATCTATTAAAAGGTTAGTATTAGCTCAGTAAGAAACACACACTGACCAATTTCACAAAAGAAAAATAACTTCATTTTTATAGCTCTCCTTGGCAACCCTTAAAAACCTTTTAAAAAACTTCATTTCCCACTTAAATCATCACTAAACCCCCACCATCCATAACACCACCTTAAAGTTTATCTTTACTTCTCTTTCTTGCTGATCCATAGCAAGTAAAGCAAAAAAGGTGAGCTAAAACTAAAGACAAAATCTAAAAAAAAAAAAAGAAAACTTAAGCTTGAAACTTTAGAGAGACAACAAACAAAGTGTAAAGCTCTTTTGGTTTTTCTTTTTTTCTTATTCATTTGCATCAAAACGTACGTCATGTCATTTTAGCTAACAATTATTCATAAAGCCATGACCTTCTTAAGAAAGCATGCTGCTTTGAGTTTGGTTTGATGGTATTTTGAGTTCATGATATTTGGATGATGCTTTAGTGCTTAAAAATCTTATTTTTCTTTGCCATCTTAGAACAACCACTTTTTCATTGCTACATGACATTTTCCTCATCATCCATGCTTAATCCTTGATTATGCATCATCATTTCAAGATGCTTTGATGTTCTTTTAACCTTGATGATGTTTTGTCGTGACTTGATAACATAAAACATCATGTTTTTAGTTTTGCAAAAAAATGTCCATAATGTATCCATGCCATGAAATTAGTTTCCTACATGTCATATAATTTTTCATGTTGTTACAAGCATGTTCTTGAATGTTCATGCAGTATCCATGCATTTGTTTTTTGCATTTTCAGCATGTTTTCTTTGATTAAAATATTGTTTTGTTGATGTTTCAGCAAATTTTTGCCATTTTATGCAATGTTTGAATGCTCTACATGATTAAAAATGTTTTTCTTGATGCTTTATTTCTAGCGTGTTTGCTGCCATATTCCATTTTCACAAAACCTCCCTAAGTTAGACTTACAAAACCTCAAACAAGTGAGATTAATGTTGGCCTAAGTTTTTCCAACAAGCCACTTTTACCATTTTAGGGAAAAATCAAGCTTAAATGTTTAGATTGATGGCCAAATGAGGCAAAATGAAATAAATTTTCAGCCTTTCAATTTTTCTATTTACAATTTGTTTAATTAAAATGCCTTATGTTCAAGCTTTGTGTTATGACTCAATGGCATGGGCTACAAGTCTTCTACATGCTTAATACCTCGAGACTTTGGATGGACTAATGACTCGATTACCATAGACCCTGGTTTTTTAACAATCATGTGTTTGACACCTTAACATGTGTCTAAAAAACCCCAAACACGAAAACTCCCCTATTTTAGTACTTGCAACATTTATGACCCCAACTTGAAAAGTTGTTTTTGCCCTAAATGATTTTTCTAGAATCTTTTGGTATTTTTCCTTTAAGGTTATCGAATCACCTTTCTGACGGTATCTCATTTGCCCCAGGTGTGTTTGAATAAGGAAGTTATGATTTTTTGGATCCCTGCTATTAGAAACCTATGGAATCAACAATTACCATTCTATTTGGGCCATTTTGGCCCACTAGATGGTTTTTTTCAAAATTTTTAAATAGTTTTCTTAAAAACTATGCGAAGTTCTCTTTCTCAAAAGGTATAGTTTATGACTGAAAGATTTTGAATGAGTTCAGGATGATTTTTCAAAGTTTGCTGCACCTTTTCCCTTGCACATGCTGCCAGTGCTAAACCAAACCTGAATTCAAAAATGATTTCTGCATAGAATTTTTAGAATATTTTTATATTAAACCTCATTGAGTTATCTTCCTAATGGTATCTCGTTATCCACTTAAAGCCCTGGATCAGTCTAGAACAATTTTGGGAAGGTGGACAATGTGATACTATCCCTTATTTTCAGCATTAAACAGACTTAATTTCCCTGAATTCTCTTTTCAAGGCATTCGGATGCCTTGGAATGAACCTAATTAATTCTCTGATAGTTACGTATCATAATATGGGTCCTACTATGCTTGGGCCAAGGCCAAGCAGGCAAACACCTTTTAGAATTAATTTTGTCTTCTATTAAAATTAGTAGTTTTAATTTCTCAACTCCATCCTTTTTCTAAAAGAAATAATATATCCAAAAATATTTCATTTTCCAAAATTACCTAATTTTTCATCCATTTGGATTTTTCCACCCTGATTTTCAAAATTCCATCAAACATTATGCCTTCTCTCTTTCTCAAGTTACTCCAAATTTTTCAACCAAAACCTTAGTTTTCAAGCCTAAAGTGACCAATGAGTCCAAATGCATCACAAAATTGTTGATTTGGTTATTATTAAATAATTAAGGACAATTATGAAATACATCCCGATCGTTCTTTCTTTCAATGCTTTTTGTGTGTTTATTTTATGCAATATTTATTATAGTTTTCTATGTCTTACAAATGCATTTCCTTTGTTGGTAACAATTTGTGCATTCACAAATTCAATTAAACTTTTTTAAATTATCAAGACAACATTTCATTTTGATATCCCTCCAGTGCTTGATATGGAACATACTTTTTAAATTAAATCCGAAAATACTTTAACCTTAGGTATCGTCACTCCTCTAGGTTACGTAATAGGATTTAATTCTTTTTACGAAAACCAAATTTATTATTTTCAAAAATTCATGCATCATAAAAATGGGATATATACAAATAGTGTCATGATAAAAATTGATAAAATCGAGATCGAGATATTATATTGCATCATAGGGGGCTATCCTTCCCCACGCATAACCCACTCCCTGACCCTCTTAATGGAATTTGGAACACATAGATCGTAAAATTGAATTTACGGGTTTTGTAACTCAAGATATCAGTTTTAATAGGTGTCCAATCATACCTAGCTCAAATGATCGATGGCGACTCCAAATTTCTAGCCACTTAATGGCAGTCGTTAAAGACCAATCATACGAATGATTTGTTTGACGATCTCAAACTTTAATTATTAGAACCACTTTTTTCTCTTACACTATCATACAAGACAAAATCCCAAATAAGGGATATTTTAAGTAAGGTGCGTCATCTCCCATCATCGAGGCAAGGCCATGTTGTGACACTTGAAAACTATTTTCAAAACAAAAATCATTTTCCTCAAAAACCTTTTACCAAACCTGCCTGGATTTTATTTTCTTATCAAGAAAACTATTTTCTTTCATAGAAAAACAAACACTTGCATCAACTTCCTTAGTTAGCTATTAGGTTTTTTTTTTTTGTTGTGAAAAACTATTTTTCACTCATAGTGAAAACTTTTGGTGCCACTATCTCTTAGGAAATCCTGTTCAGTTTCAATCTTATCAAAACTTCTACTAGATTAAGAGCTCTTCCTATCCTTTATTGTTTAGGTCTACCATAATCTCCAACAATTGAAGAATTGCTTGAACCTAGCCCATAAGTGTCCAGATGCGACTACCATGGTATAAGGAGATAGGATTTTAATCCAAGATTAAATTCCTTGTTAAAGTGAAACACTTTCACCTCAAGGTTCCCAATTTAACCATAATTCTATCTCATAGTGTCATGGATGAACCTACTAAGGCATTATGTTCAAATACATTACCAATTCAACATTAACTCTTAGCGTCAGGCTCGAACTTAGACATAATCAAGGCAATGTTCATTTTACTAAAATATGAGAAGAAAAAATTTGATTTGCAGTCAAATTCCTTAGGATGAGAAATCAGTATAGACAACTCCAAATTTGGCCAGGACAACTTATCTAATTGTGTCTACTTTAGACATTGTGTTATTAAGACGAGCTTATCTTAAGACATTAAGACAACTTATCTTAAGACATAGCTATTTTAGACGTTGTCTTATTTGACAAGTTTATCCATATTGTCTTGTTAAGACAAAAATATCCATTTTGTCTTATTAAGACATCAAGACAACTTATCGACATGTCTATTTTAGACATTATCTAGTTAAGATATCGTTATCCATATTATCTTGTTAAGACAAGCTTATCCATTTTGTCTTACCACATTTATGCTTTAGGCATTGTCTTGTTAGGACAACCTTATCCATATTGTCTTGTTAAGACAAGCTTATCCACATTGTCCTATTAAGACACCCGTATTTGGATTTCCTAAATCCAAATTGTCTTAAACTTTTCTTGATTAAATTTTTCTATTAAGTCTTCCAATTTTAACCTTTTATTCATATTTCCAACTTAATTGAATCATATGTTTAATCTAGCAAATTGTCCTATTGTGTATGATCCATTAGGTTCCCAACATGTTGGCATTGAATACAATTAATCTCATTAATTATATTCATAAACTAAGATCGAGATCTAGCAACTCATCATGACCATTACAATTTTGAAAAGTTAATATGACTTCAAACAAAACTTCAGTAACCAATCTTTCAGTGTAATTCAATCTTTTCACCAAATATCCTAAAAAAACCATGAGCATGGTGCGGTGTCTACTCATGTATCAATCCATATTAGTTCCTGCAGCATATGGTTAACTTCATGAATTTGGAGAAACCTTTTATCTTACATGCATTGGCCAATGACTTTTTCAAGTTAACCAAAGCTAGAAACATATGAGATATATCTTCGATGTCACTTGGAGTGGTGAATCCTCTTTGGATCACTTAGCCACCTTCGTACACTTCATTCCATACCCAAAACTAGCTACCTTTGCCATCCATCTTTATAGACCTATTCATAATGGAATCAAAGTATGATATTCCCCATACAAGATAACATGGTATCACAAGTCAAAAAACTAGTAACACAACTGGCATGTGAAAATATTTTCATAAACACATGAGTGATAATATCGAATGGTGTTCTCACAGGAGCCACGTTCAGTGAACTTGTTTTTCGTAAAACAAGCACTCACATGTCATTCCAAGTATCCTATATACTTCAACCCATGAGATTGGTTGCTTACTTTACAAGTTAAACGGCATAACATATGCTAGTGATTGAGCATTGCAAATGTCTCATCTTGGCAATACAATGACCAAGAACAATTTTAGGAACACGGCATTGATGTATAAGGATCCCATAATTGTAACTTATTATAATTCTTTTGCAAGGCTAAATGTGTTCCATGGCTTTTATCCAATTAGTAGTTCATAATTATCAGTCATGCTACTAACGTGAAGGAAAACCTTGTATCACTTAATTAAGTGATTGGTTTGCACTATTAGCTTATATATGCCTCATCCAAGCCGAATGGCTCTATTTATGGATAAGTTTATCTTAACAATGTAGATAAGTTTGGCTTATTCTTGACAAAAAAGCATATATTTAAAATTAAAATTAAAGTGTACAAAGTATGTGCAATAGAAATAAAATCAGAGAAATATCCAATTTCTATAGGATCTTTAGGTTAAAATCTACATATGGTTAGATAGATCATCGATTTGATTAAGATCTCACCTATTAAGAGATCCTAACTGCCAATCCCTACACAAACAGTGCCATGGCATGGTTACTTCAATCTTTCTTTGAGGCCATAAGAAGCATAACTGTCTTTTTTCTAACGGTGATCCACACAAAAGGATTGCTGAAGCCTTCTCAAAACATGGTGATTCACCCATGCTAGTAGGCTGATCTCTCAATCATAATCTAAAGGCTAGCCTTTTTTGTTTTTCTCTTTGGTCAAAACCTCTAAAAACAAATCCTACGTGTGCCAAATACAAAAACAAGAAGGGAGTGGAGGAATTATGGCAATACCATCTCATGGATTTGGCTAAATCTTGGTTCTCTAGATTTTTGTTCTTGAAAACTATTTTCAAAACAAAGACCACTCTTTTTAAAAACCTTTTTCCAAACTTGCCATAGAGTTTTTATATTCTTATCAAGTAAACTATTTTTTCATAGAAAAACCAAAATTTGCATCAACTTATTTGGGGAAGCTATTAGGGTTTCCCTTTATTATGAAAAACTACTTTTTACTTATCAATAAAGATTTTTACAACCATTATCTTATAAGGAAATTAGTTGAGTTTCAATCTTGTTAAAACTCCCACTAGATTAAGAATTCTTCTTATCATTTACTATTTAGGTTTAGCCTAATTTCCAATAGTTAAGTGCATCCAGATTTGGTTGTTTTAGGATACATTACTAGTTCAGCACTAACTCTTAATATCAGGCTTGGACTTAGACATAATCGAGGCAATGTTTAGCTTAGTGAAGTACAAGAAAATGGAATTTGATTCGTAATCAAATTCCTTACAATGAGAAACTTTTTCTCAATTTGGACAACTACAAATTCAGCTAGGACAATTTATCTAAACATGTTTACTTTAGACATGTTTTCCTATGACAAGCTTATCTGCAGTTTTAGCTCAGCATTATACATTATTACCTTTCTTAGAAAAGTGAATTTCTATTGGTAGAGGGCTAATTTAATTATTTTAATATAAAATAATATATATGTAGAGGGAATTTTTAAAATCCCACCAACATATTATCATTTGCCCCTATTATGCATTAAATGGTAAACAACTTAGTTGCATGTAAACTATACATGTTGTTTAAAACCTTACATGAAAGTAAAAATGATAAAAATATTCCTATACCTACATGACATGTGATTATGCAGTGTTGAAAAATCCTAATGTTAATTACATTACAAAGAGTATATCACCTATAATAATTATAGTACAATTAACCAATAAAAATTTAAAGTGATGTATGACTCAACAAAATATTATGTGGTGCCCACAATTATAAGTGGTGGACCCCTACATAATTTTAAAATGTGATTAGATAATTGTAATATTGTAGTCAAGAGAATTACAAGTCAAATGCTCCCTCTCTCTTTATTCTTCACTATTGGTTTAGAACTTCTTGGAATTAACAATCTTAATCCACACGGCCTTTTTCTCTAAACTAAGGCCTAGTTTCTTGTTGCACCCTCTGATATAAATAAGTTGAAGGCTCTAATATCCACTAGGGCATTCATCTTGTTTTTAACCATGATTATATCCATGAATATATGTCATTTTGACTTGCAAAACTGCTTAGTCTTTAACTTAGACATGCATGATAGAAATAAGCTTCATAGTTTGCCTTATTGATTTAATATCCTCATTTTTATGGTAAAGGACTTAGCGTCATTTGTAGAATCTCGCACCTAGTTCAAATCCTTGCATAAGAAGCACATTAATGGCTCTAAATCCTTTTTTGTGTCTCCTCTTTGGTGGATTTCCGCTTGCCTTACCTTTAGGCTTGGAAAAGTTAAACATGTATTGCTTCTTCAACTCCATAAAAAACTTTATCATCATCAAGGCCTACTTAAGGTCTTGGGTCCATCTCTTCGTAGCCCTTGCTTGGTTAAGGGCTAAACTCATATATGAACGAAAAGAGCCTTTTCCTATAGGAGCATTTCACTAATTCTTTTTACTACGATACTGCACTTCATATTAAAGAATTATGTAGGTTTTCATCACTTATAAGTGTAAACTCCACATAATATTTTGATGAATCTTATATAACTCTAAATGTTGATTGGTCAATTGTAGCAATTATTGTAAGTAATATGCTTCCTTTTTCTTTACGATGATAAGAAATCTAAACAGGCCCATTTGAGGTCTTGGGCCCATGTCTTCCTAGCCTTTGCTTGATTGAGGGCTAGAGCTCATCTATAAAGTAAAAGAAAAGCCTCTTTCTTCACCAAGATAAGAAATCCAAGAGATAGGCTTGGAAGACTCGTGTAAATACTTTTGCATCATGTTAAGATATGTAAGGCAATACAACTTGGTGAAAGCATCATCTGTAGAATATCTTGTGTAGAATCTTCAAGCCATGTATCTTTAAACTAATGAGTAAGGCTATAATTGTGTTAAGTAGAGCCCAAATAGTGAAGAGATTGAGTTTGATTCGAAATTCGCTGTTCCAAACTCGACTCGAGCTTAATTGACCATTATTTTTTGAGCTCAAGCTTGGCTCAAGATTAATACGAACTATTCAGGCTCTACTTGATTAAGTTCGTTTATTCTCTTTACACACTCAAACTCGAGCTCAATACATTACTAATATGAACTATTCAAGCTCAGCTCGATTAAGCTCGTTTATTTTCTTTACATACTCAAGCTCGAGCTTATTTCTATATAATTTTTTTATTTAAATAATGAAATTTTTTAAGATGATATAATGACCAAAAAAATAAAAAAACTTAACGCGACAAGCTAAACCTAATAAAGAAACAAAAGATCCAATTCTTTCTACTCAAATAGGAACCACAAAGGAAATTAAGCAAATAGATTTGCATTTAGATTCAAATAAATTCTGAAATTTCAAGTTTCTAAACATGTGGAGTTCTCAAAAAAGAAATAAAATGAAGAAAAATATACCTGATCGAGGAGAGAAAGATTCCAGTTTTGACGTCGAAATTCTTTCTTGCTGCAATTGGGAGAGAACGATCTGATTTGGGAACTAAAAGAGGGGCCGCTTTGTGAGAGGTATGTCTTGTGCCATATTAGATTTTTAGGTTTAACTTCTTAGATTTTAAGTATATATTTATACTAAGGCTAAAAGAGTAAATTAATATTAAAATATATATTATAAATAAAAATTTAATTAGGTTTGTGAGATACTCGAATCGAGTAATGAGATACTCAAACTCAGCTCGAGCTGTCATCGAGCTCCGCTCAATAATGACCGAATCGAATTTAAATTTTTTTCAAGTCGAAATCGAATAACTTGTAAGTACAGGTATCTTGTTTACACCTCTACCCACGACCCCACCATAAGAGAGCAAAATCAGTAAGGTACATGGAGGCACTGCTTATCACTTAGGGGCTTTTTAAATAAATAACTAGCATTGATACTGAACAACCAGCTAAATATGTAATATATGAATAATGGCTTTGCAACATTGCAATTTTCGTTACAAAAAATTAGCTTGCAATAGTGGTTAAAGGAACGGATTCTTCAAAGTTCCTCAGTTTCAAAGCTCCATGCTCAGGGAGTAGCTAAAAGCCTGCTATATTGATGAGTGAAGGAACTGTTTCCTTGCATTCCATCTATGCAAAATCTTGCCATAAACGTCATAGAAGACAATCTGAGCATCAGATTGGGTCAATTCCACTGACATGAAGCCTTGCCCATCGTAGAAGAAGTTTAGTCCCTTTCTGTTTAGTTGTTTGACATCTCCCCTCCATGCTTTAGACCCTGCCCCACTTGTTAGGAATTGTATGGGGCTGCATGCAGGAAATGCTTTTGCTTTAGTTGAGGGATATATGTATGTATATATTTATATATCATCTTCAGACATGCCAGAATAATTGAAATTAGACATTGCTTTTACCTGTCAGTGTCACTGATATGTTCGAGGCAGTGATCATGACCATTAATGTAAAAATCAACATTATTGGCCTGCAATTTTATGGTGGAAATAGCAAATAGAATGAGTTAGTTCTATTAGATGGTTCAACTCTTGTTTCATAGATTGTAAGAATTTGGTGAACAAAATCGACATTTAAGTTATATATACATATACACTATATATTATCTGGAATTGTAAGTATATGATATGAATATATATTTAATATAAATATATTTAATTTTTTTTAAAAAAAATTATACTTTAAAAATCATATCCAAACATATATATTATATTTGCAGGTATTAATTCACCTTGAGAATAGGGAGGAGATGGCTAACAAGTTCCTCAGTGTCACCATGATGCCCAACACTTCTAATCGCATGGTGACCAACAACAATCTTCCATTTTGCACTTGATTCTCTTAATGCTGACTCCACGTCCTACAGTACGGACAAGAATAAATCAATTCATATTTATTATTTATATATATAAAAAACACGATTTATTTATTATGTTTCAGAAGGTATCACATGTTCATTCCTTCAAATTCAAAAACATAAAACAACAAGCCACTCAGAGTAATTCAAAGGTAATTAGTTATTAATACCTTCAATAGATTTGTAATGTAATCCTTGCGAGGAGTTATACCGCGCCGGTCGTAAGTGTGCTCGTTTGGGTATACGAAGTAGCTCTCCACTAAAGGAGTGGTGTCCATAAAGATTAACTCAACTAATTCTGCGAAAAGAATTAATCACAATTGCATTTGTTATGTTCTCAATGATAATAAATGCATTTGTAAATTATGTTGCTTTGATTTTTTTTTTTTTTAAGTATAATGAAATCTTTAAATAAATAAAAAATCTTAGGAAAAATTGAAAATACAATGTCAAATACGTAATCATGTCTAACACTCACGCTCTAGTACAAGCAACATGATTTTTAAATACAATTTAAATCTTCGATGGAGTTAAATGAAAGGAAAAAAAAAATGAAATAGGAGCTTGCTTACCAGCATTGACGATGAAGGATCTAAAACAAATCCATCTGCTGTCAATTTTTCTAAGAAGAGGACTCAATTGTGCCTCAGCATCACCCCTGTAATCATGGTTGCCCAAAACTGCATGGAAATTGAATTGGCAATAATATTTACACAGTTAGCAACCAATAAAGAGCAAAAAATTGGGGGGCAAAAATTTGAAGTTCATCGGAAACTTGCCGGTGAACCACGGCTTTTGGAGGCTATTAGCGGTGTAAATGTTGGTGAACGAGTCTTCAAATGCTGGGTCATGTTGGCTGCTCAATCCATTGTCATAAAAGTTATCTCCCGTGGAAACCACAAAATCAATGTCCAGCTTCTCTCCAATCTTTCCCATCTACAACATTCACATGTATTCGCTAGGTAATTATTGGTAGCCAAATTTTGAGGCCCGTCAAGAATGGGGTTGCAGTTAAAGAAGGAAAAACCTGCCTTCTAGCTTTTATATATTTTCTCATATAATTTATATATATATATATATATATATATATATATATATATATATACACACACACACACACACACACTATATTTATGAACATCCAGCATGTGATGAAAAAATAACTGATTTATCATAATAGCAAAAAATGTTTTTACTTTTGCATATAGGTTATAGGTAAGTATGAAAATTTGAAACTAAGTAAAAGGTTTTTATTTATATATATATATATATATATATTTACTAACCAATGGGTTACAATTTTTTTAAGTAAAAAATGTATTTGGTTTAATAGTATCGTTAATATAAGATAAAAAGATTAATGGTTAAAACTTTTATTTTTTTATATTATAATTCTGTATTTTCATGCCACGTAAAGCCAAAATGTTGCAAGATTGCAAATTCATGCATCACTCTATGGAAAAGTTGGATTCTTTGAGGGAGATCTCAAAGAAGACAGAAAAGCTGTTTTTGGTGGAAATTATAGAAACGCAGCTGACAACAGCATAGCATGGAAAAGATACAAAAACTAGACTTAGATTGAAGGCTTAAATGATTCATTGGCATAGAAAAGGTTGGTTAGAGGTGGAGAATGAACCTGGAAAGCAACTTGTGATTGGTTAAAAGCCCCTCGCCTGCCCCAATCTCCGACCACCAAAAAGCTAAGAGAACCATCACCTTTGCTGGGCTGCTCCAATCTCTCAAGCTCTGTTGACACACTTACAAAACACAACCCATAGATTATGCCCAACATAAACCATTGATCACCCAATTTTTTTTCCATTTTATTCTTTAATGTAGTGAAGGCAGAGTCTTTTCAATGCCAAGGAATAACGTTGTGGTTAAATAGATTCGGTAGAGAGGCCTGGATGATATGGGATAGGATGCGAAGGAAGCGTGTGCGGCAGCCTACATAAACAAACCACTAATAGACTGACGTATTTAAACATAGCTGATCCTATTATATATGTTGTATTTGGATGCTGATACTGGAGTTGGATTAATTATTATTATTATTTTGTATTTTTTTTATCACTGTAATGATTCAAAATGATGAATCAAGTATCAGCTCAAATGATAATTATATTGCAAATAAATTTTTAAAAACTACAAATTCGAGGGGTTTTAAAAATATAATATACCTCTCAAATTAAGTTTATTAATAACAGGCTGGGAGATTACAAGTAAATTAAAAAATTTAGAAAATAAATGATTCAAAATGAAGTAAAAGATGGCGGTCTCATGAATGGGATATGCGAATCTCCTAATGGAACAATTAAGGCTGTGGCAGGTGGAAGGGGATAAACTCTTTGCGACCCATAGAATATTCGGTTGTCATCATCAGCCCCACAGCCTCTCACGTGGGCTCCCCTGCCTATATGCTTTCCACAATCTTTACTCATTTGTCTTTTTTTTCAAAGTTTTATTATTATATTACAAGTTGTTGTTTAATAAACTTGAATGGATTCTGGTTCGTGTTTCATTTTACGGTAAGTAGAAAAGTTAAACGTTAAGAAATTAAAAAAAAAAAAAAAAAAAAGGAAAGTTTTGATAAAATCGATGTATGATTCTCGATGTTTGAATGGCAAATGAACGGGGACTTCTGGGGAGCTTCCCATAAGGCCTAAAGGCAACCGGCTAAGCCGGTTGCTTTTTTTTATTTTTAAGTTTTTACCTATATTATTATATAATAATACATAAAATTATTATAATTATATAAATATATTATAAGTTACATAAATTATTATCATTA